>PVJA010027422.1:0-28611 GCA_004027025.1 Myocastor coypus
AAAAAAAAAAAAAAAAATCAGGGGCCAGGGAGCTAGCTCTGTGGCACAAGTGCCTGCCTGGCAAGTACAAGGTTGTGAGTTCAAACCCTGGTCCTGCCCAAAAAAATCAGCAAGAATGAAAGCAAAGCAAACATTATTGATCTGATAAATGATATTTACTAACATTTTCCAAGAGTAAATCATTCATTGGAAGTTTATTTGTTTTATTTTTGGTGGGACTGGGGTTCGAACTCACAATCTTGCACTGGCCAGGCAGGCACTTGTGCCATGGAGCTATCTCCCTGGTCCCTCATTGCAAGTTTAAAATACATATTTTTCTAAAATCAGGGAAGAACAGTCCCACCACCCCAGGCCCTATTCAACACCAGCCTGAAGGTTTTAGCCGGTATATAATGAACAAAGCAAATAAAGAAATACACAGAAAGTACAAGGAGTGGAAGGAACTGAGCCGTCATTATTCATGATTACCAGCGTGCACAAAGCCGGAGCCACAGCCGCATGGCTTCTGCTGCACACAGTCCCCAGTTATCCCTCTGCTCTCTGCATTCTAGCTCCATCCCACACGCTGCCTCCCAACATCTAGGATGACTACTGACCACCTGGCCCCAAATCGCACAGACACAGTCTGGTCCTTACCGCACCTATTGGAGGGTCCTTCCTTCCTGACCTCCAGCCTGACCCTCCTCTCCTGCCGTCAGGTTGCTTTTTTCTCAGCAGTGCCTGTTACCTCCTTCTTCCACTTGCCTTTTAAACACCAGACATGAGCCTCTGATTTCCAGCTTTCCCAAGTTATACACCTACAGGATATTATTCAGCGCTTAGGTGTGACTACCATGTCCACTCAGGTGACACTTAACAGGAATGGTTCCCAAATTTGTTTTGGACCAGGACAAGGATGTGTGGGCATGTCCGACAGGTATTTCAGCTTCCTACATACCATCTACGCCAGCCTTAGTCACCTTCCAGTCAGGGATGTAGGGCACAAGGCTGGACATCAATCAGCTCTAACTCCACCTTCATTCCTCATATTGGATCTCTATCAGCTCCTATTTATGTTCTGTACTTTTGAGGCACCTCTCAGTTCTATTAACTTCCTTTCCCCCCTTTAGTTACTAATTTGATTCAGGCCCTGATTATCTCTTCCATTTCTTGTACCCGGTGGTCTGCTTACAGCTTGCCCTCTAATCTTTCTCCAAAGAGCAAATCTGATTTAATCTCTCTCCTGATAGCAATCTTTCAGTAATTCCAACAGCCCAAACTAAGAGTCAAAGTTCTTCAAAGGAACCTGCATCCAGTCATTGGGAGCAGGTCCTCTATTCAAAGAATAATCTGCCAGAATTCAGCCTTTTCCACCATTTCCCAGGTGTATGCTTTGTAAGAATCTATGCAGTGCCCTGGCTCTTGTGGCAAACTTTGCATCTTATGCAGACAGACTGGCCTGGCAGTCTCTGCCAGGGTAAATAATAAAAAATTAACCCAGAAAAAACTTTATCCAATCAATCCCCAGTATTGCCAAATAAAAGCATTTAAAAAAAAATAAAAAAGACTTTTGCCTAAAGTACTAAGTATCAAATTTACAATGAGCCATTATAACAATGTTATATGTTGAACATTCGGAAGTTAAAATGAAAGGAAAATGACACATGAGTGTACACCTCATTCAAAATTCTCTAAATATAAGCCAGGCAGTGCCTTCTATCTTGGGAATATCGAAGGTCCAGGTCATGGCCTTGCACCCCTAAGAGATACGAACACTTGCCAGGACAGTTACAGGTCATGTCACACATGCCAGCTGTCCTGTGTACATGCACACACAAACTCCATGCTGCTAGTTATTGCCAGTTACTGTCTAAAACTTCCCCAAATGATGTGTGGCTTCATTTTACATGATTGACGCTTTTTTGAGTCCTGGGAATCAAACTCAGGACCCCATGCTTACCAGGCAAGCACTGCATACATAAACTTTTGTGTATAATATATTATGTAAATTAAATTTACTGTAATATGATATTAGGCTATACACAAAAGATGAAAAATTTAAAATATGTTGAATAATGTGTACCATGCAAAAATTCTACATTTTGCCTTCTTTAAAAGTATTAAACTTTTCTTAGAATCGTCAGGGGTGACAAACAGTGATAAACAATCCAATGGCATAAATAGTAATAAATCTATCAGATTTTTATACAATATGTGAGCTCAGATTACAATGTTGCATAAACAGCATTTTACATGTTTGCACCTATTTACAAACTACCTTCAATTTGAGTACATACATTTGCTTTTAATATGGAAGACCTCGCCAGCCTTTTCATGTTCCCCATTCTGCAGCACGCACAGCTGAGCACATAGGTCACTTTTGCCACTATCCCCAAAATTAACTTTTTAAAATGTTCCTTAAACAGGGAGACCAGAGTGCAGCACCTCTGCCATATCCACAAGAATGTCTTTAAAACTCCAGGGAGAGTAATACAGTGCAGAGGCTCCGCCAGTTCTGGGCTCTTCCCATCCAGACTTAAAATCTACCAGTCGCCCGGCACCGCCTTGCCAAGCCATCCGCTTCGGTGCTAACATCTCAAAGATTAACTTTGTTCTGTCAAACTGAAAAGAATATTTGCATTTAGATGCCCGTATTTTAGTCCACACATTATTCCACCAACACGAATTTCAAGCATTTTTCTCCTTTGAAAAAGCTTCCTGCTAACCAATGCTATGCGTTCCAAACGAAATGCCTTAATTTTGTCTTTGCACCTAATGAAATTTAAGAAACTTTAATTCTAATAATAACTCACAAAAGCTATACAGTCCCAAGCTCCTCCCTGGCATGTGCTCTATCTACCCTCCCTCCGAACCCAGAAAAATCCAGCACAACTGCAAAGACAAAACAACTAGCCACATGTCGTGAATGCTAGCAAACGTGATTCCCCGCTGGCTTGGGCTACAAAGAAAGCCCATTAGTAATCAAAAATGTGAAATCAAAACATTAAAGTTGAAAGCCACCTCCCCCAAATTAATATAATTTCTCTTTCTCTCTTCAATCTACTCCTGCCTTTCCCCGCGTATTCTTGGAATTTCAGACGCCCGGGAGCTAAGTTTAACTCAATGTCAGCCAGAACAGAGACATGCAAAAAATCACTAACTTGGAAGGTTATTTAGGACAATAACGTCTTTCACTCTTACTCCTCCCACTCTGGCCCGATTTGACCTAATACTAATAATTAGCCAGCGCCCCCCGCCCCCCCGAAGATACCAGTCTTAGGGCTCCGCCCGGCGGCCCTCCCGGAAGGCGGCGGAGACCCCGCACCGCCGGAGACCCCGCGGGGGGCCGTGCGGCTCGCCCCTCCGCGCGCCCGCGGCTCGCTGGCTCACTCGCTCGGCGCGCTCGCTTCGCCCGCTCCCGCCCGCCGCCCAGCCCCCTCCGCGCCGCGCCCGCGCCCGCGCCCGCGCCCTCGCCCGCGGGGACCCCGCGGCGGGGCGCACGCCCACCCACTCACCTGGCCCGGCTCCCGGGACCCCGGCGCCGGCACGCCCCGCCCCGCGCCCCTCCGCTGGCTCCGCTGGCTCCGCGCGGGCGGACGCCCTGGGCCTGCGCCGCTCCGCCGCCCGCTGCCCGCCGGCCGCTCCCGCTGCCGCTCTCGGAGGCGACCCAGGCGGCACCGCAAGGTCTCCCGGAGTCACCTTCCGCACGGCGCGCCCGCCCCCGCCCCGGCCCCGCCGGGCAGCAGCGCCCGCCTCCCGCGCGAGGTCGCCGGGCGCGGCCCAGCTCGCCGGCCGCACGGTCCGCTCCCCGCGCCGCAGACCCGCCCTCCGGAGCCGGCCGCGGGCCGCCGCCGCCCGCTCCCTCCGCCCTCCCGGCCGCGGCGCAGGTAGGGACCAAGCCTGGCCCCGGGCCGGGCCCCGAAGCAGCGCGACGCGGGCGGCGGCTTCGCGAGCGACGCAGCTGGTCCTGCTGGGCCGGCGGGCGCGGGGCGCGGGACACGGCGCGGCCCGGGGTTGGCCCCGCAACTTTTCAGCGGCCGGCCGCCGCTGCCCTCGGCGCAGCCCCGCTTCCCACAGCCCGGCTTCCCGCTGCTGAAGACTCGAGTCTGCCGGTCCCAGGGACCTGGGGGTTTCTGTCCTCCGCGGCATCGCCTACCCTTGTGGGGGCTGGATGTGCGGGAGAGGCGCAGAGACAGGCTTCCACTCCGGCGACAGGAAACCCCGCCAGAGAAAGGCTACTCTTAAGAGAGCGGTCAGGTGAATTAGATTCTGGTGAATGATAATCCAGTTAAAAGCAACTTCGCTCCCACATAAGTTTTAAGTCTTTTTAATGTACCTCAGCCCTCATACTTCAGTGAGCCCTGAGTGATGATAATGAACAAACGAATTTCTTTAGCAAGGGCCTAGGGTACCTTTGTTATCAGAGGTCGCTGTATTTGTACTACAGATGTAGAAAATACCAAAGATCTGCCTTAGTTGGACAAAAATATTTTTCAGTGTTTTGTTTTGACATGTAGTTAGACCTGGCCTTGAACTCACTAACAGTCCAGGCTGGCCTCCCAACTCACTGCGATTCCCTGCCTCTGCCTAATGACAGGTGTGCCACACCTCACCTGGCTCTTAGTTGGAAAATTTAGAACTGAAATTTGGCAAGTTTCATGGAGTTACCCTTCTCTCATTGCTGGGTCAAAATACCCAACACCCAAAATTAAGGAAGGAAAAAGATTTATTTAGCTCACTCAGTTTGTGGAGGTTTTACTTTACACTCAGCTGGCTCTATGGCACAGTGGCTGAGGGCAGTAGAAAACAGCAAAGAGCAAACAGAAGAACAGCAGCACCTGCGTCTCCATTGTTTATTATGTTATAAGCAGGCTACCCTGGGGTGGGGGTGTAGAACTCACTCAGTGTCTGTGTTCTCCTCTTGTACAGGATGAGGATGTTTACAAAGTAAAAACTCTGGCTCCCTGCTAAGTCACTTAACTTTTTAAACTTTTCAAGTTGATTCAATGTATGAACCAGTACAATCCACCCCTTGTCAACTTGACAACTAGACGTTTCTTTAAAACAGTTTTTAGATACAAAGATATGCTTATTCTTACCATTTTATGATTTGGGACATTATAACACAGCTTTTAACAATCCTTAAGAACACTATAATACTATATAATATTAGAACTGTAACATTTTGCCCCTGGGCCCCCTAAAGACTCACGCACAGCCCTTTACATAAAAGGTATTTATTTAGTCTATCTGCAAGAGTTTCCAAAGTCCTAACAGTTTCAGCATTGCTAAAAAGTCTTAAGTCACAAGTTAAACACTTCCAACGTTTAATGCCATAAGAAAAACATTACCGTTCCAAAAGGAAAAATAGCAAAACGCAAAGCACCAGGACCAAAGCAAGTCCCAAATCCCAAAGAGCAAATGTTTGGCCTTATACTGTCTAACATCTGAGGCAAATTTTGAGCTCTATGTGGCTCTACTTCAATGGCGCTTCAACTTTTTGTGGCTACCATGGCTTTTTTCTGGGGTTGGCTTTGCTCTCTCCTTAACAGTTTCCTCAGAAAATCTTGTTTTTGCTTTTTTCAAACTTTTGGGGTTTCTACTAAATAGGCTTTTCACTCAGAGCTTATATACTGCCTACCCAGAGGCACACTGTCTGGCCTCCCATGCCTTCTAAAATCTAGGTGGAAACCTTTTTAACTTCACAATTCTTATATACTGCAGTGCCTAAAACTAATGCCACATGAATGAGGCCAAGGTCCACTACCAGCAGGAACAGCAGCCAGGTTTTCTTTTCTCTTGGCTGGAGAGGTCAATGTCTGGATTGCTGAGCGCACTGACCCAGAACTTGAGGACCAAATTTTCCATGCTGCCACCATTTTGGAACCTGGTGTGGCTGCTGCCTCCATTTTGGAACCTGGCACTCTGTGGAGTTTTGCTCAAAGTAAACTCCCTCACCCTTGCAGTTACGAAGATGCAAAGAACAAGGACCTGCAGCCTTCTATGGTGCCCTGAGGACATGTTTATTTTTCTGTTCCTCCTGAGCAATGGAGATCTTAGCTCTATCTTTGCAATCCACAGCCTTGGTGCTTCTTTTGTGCCAAACTCACAACATTTTAAATCATCCTGTTGGGCTCCTTGTTCTTAATTTTAAATCTGACTAAAAGTCCCCCAAAGAGCCATGCCATTATCTCAATGTATAACTGCCTTTAAATTTCTTTTGCCAGATTAGCCAGTCCATTTCACTTAATCTCAGTCTTAGGTAAAGTCTCCGGACAATTTCTGTCAAGCCATAACACACATCATCTGGAGTCTAACAACCAATGTAGTCCTTCTCAGCAGCAACTTCTCCAGCCTGGTCTTTACAAGCAAGAATTCTGTCAGCATTCTGATCTTCTGAGCTCTGACCAGAATCTTCTATACAGACCGGCCAAAGGTGTTCCAGTGTTTTTCTTTTGGGCAGTGACTCTGAACCTTTCCTATCTCTTCCTGTAAGCCATTCCCAAAGGCTTGTAATTTACATGGTCAGGTCTATAGTAACAGCAATGGCCCCACTCCTGGTACCAAATTCTGTCTCTCTCACCCTTCTATTGTTGCTGGGACAAAATACCTAGCACCCAACATTAAGGAAGGAAAAGTTTAGTTCATAGTTTGTGGAGTTTTTAGATTATATTCAGCTGGCTCTAAAGCATAGTGGCACATGGCAAAGGGCAGCAGTTTTTGGCAACAGAAAACAGCGAAGAGCAAAGAGAGGAGTAGCAGCATCTGCATCTCCCCAGTTCTTTATGTTACAAGCAGGCTACCCTGGGGTGCCAGCATAGAACTCACACAATATCTGTGTTCTCCTTTTGCACAGGATGAGGATAGGATGTTTACAAAGTAAAAACCTTGGCTCCCTACTGAGTTAAACTTAAAAACTTTTCAAGTCGACACAATATATCAACCAACACATACAGTGTCTTTTCCTTGCTTTCTTTCATTCTACATTTCATTTGGTAACCATTCTTCTATTTGGTTGGGTTTTCTTTCTTCTCTTTGGTATCAGGAATCAAAGTCAGGACCTTGTGCTTGTAGGCAAGCACTGAGCTGCTGAGTCACATTCCTGGCTATCCTTCTCTTTGGCACTCCAGATCTCTCTCTAGGCCCTCAAAATCAGAGAATGGATCCAGTTTCAAAAACAGTACCAGGCAGCACAACAACCAACAACAAAAGCTACTTGGTTTTAAAAGGCAATGTACTAGGAACCTGTACTGTGCCAGACCCTGCACTGAGGCACTACCAAAAATAAATTTGCCTTAGGTTGAGGTAGCAGAGTTTAGATCCAGACCCAAAAGCTTGTATTATTTCCTTTGTACATTTACTATTCATTCACTCAGATATTTAATTAGCCAGTTCTTCTACTGTATGCCAAGTGCTATGCTACAAAAAGATAGTGGCTCTCTTACAGAGCTGCAGTTCAATGATTGAGAAGATAATACGGCTGTGCCGAGAAGGCACTCTTGGGATAGGAAGGGTGCCTGACCCAGTTGGGAATGGTGGAGGCTGGGTTAGGAAATGGGGGCCCAGCTATCCAACAGAACAATCTTGAGGACTAACCAGTGAGCACTACATGCTGGACTGGAGGATATGGCTTAAAGGAAGAGACAGTTCAGGCATTGTAAGTCAAACTGGTGGGGTTTAACTGAAGGTAGGCAGAGGATACACAAAAGACAGCTTGTGTGACCCTGGCTCACAAGTCCTCCCATGATGAATGGGTAACTCAATTTTAGACACAATGGTTCTTGAAACACTTTTGACATAACATATGCATAAAAGTTTGAAAAGAAAACTGGAGGGATATATTGGCTAACAGCTGGGAAATGGTCCAAGGTAGATATCTAAGTAAGCATAGATCTCTTGTTCAAAGAGCAGGATCATTTGGAGAAAATGTTAATAGAAAGCCACCTATAAAAACCTAGGGAGCTGTCATATTCAAGACCAAGAAGACAGGCTTGGAGGGGACTGAGAAGTCAAAGAACAGTAGGCATCATGGATGTCACTGAGGATTCCGAAAAGCAAGAAGTGGTCGAATGTGAAGCCCTTCAAAGGACAAACAAGATAATTTACAAATATCTTCTGCTTTACAAAGAAGAAATGGGCAAGTGGACTAGCTGGGGAAGGAAGATGCTGAAACAGCATCACATCACATGGTGAAAGACGGAACTGGTAAGAAACACACAGTGATGAGTAAAATCCATTTTTAAAAAAGGAGCCAAGAATTCAAGACAGAAGCTATGTTTGAGAAGCAAAGTCCCCAAGAAAGAAAATAGAAACAAGGGGATGGGAACAGATGCTGATAAAAATTGGGATAGGGACCAGATGGAATTTACCATAGTTGAGTAAGAAATTTTGCTCTCAGTAGGAGAGGAAGACAAGGAAACTGCAGGGATGAGGGGACCACTGAGGGGTGAAGACTTGGCATGACTCTGAAAACATTAAGGAAGAAAGGCTGAGGGTCACAAAATGACTGATTGATGGCTAACACATGAGGCTAAAGAAACATTAAGACACCATGGCTCGACAGAGTTCTCGGCATGAAGGCACAATTTCTGTTCAGTGATGCCACCATCGGGCCCAGAGAAGCCATGCAAGTTCTGACCTTTCGGATGATTCCAGCTTGGCATGCATCTTTCCATTCCACCACACATGTAGCACCAGTATTATTTAGTCCTGTATCTAGGCCACCTCCCTTCAGCAGTCAGGATGTTGAACACAAAGTATAAACCACTTTATAAACAAGCTCCTAACAGCTTCACACAGCCAAGTGCCTAACTTGGAAAACCTGGTCTGACTAAGATCAGGGCAACTCGATAAGTCACAGGACAGGGACAGCACCAATCATGGCTTCCACGTGACGGGGTGGCCACCTCTGAGGCCTTCCTCTGATGGGGAAAACTACAGAAACAAAACATCATGAAACCAATTTCTAGCCTTCTGAGCAAAACTGTCAGACAAGGCTGAAGGGAAAAGCCATTCACAGTTGCTGACAGGACATTTCCAAATAGTCTACCTTAAAATACGGTTTCTTTTTAGTAGTTCAAGCCACAAACCCAACTTACTTCATATGCTGCCAAGTTTTTCAGCAATGTAACTAGTTTTATTTACACCTGAAATCTTATTATTAACACTTCAGATATATAAAAAGGTCATAGTAAAAACCTTGACTGTGGTTGTATCAGAGCATCCATGAAAAAGCAAAATCACTCACGAATCACAAAAATAGAAGAAACAAGCTCAAACGCAAAGGTTCTCTCTCCCTCAGAAAACCTTCTTTCACAGCTGGCTCTCCCTTACTACGGACAGTTTTACCAAGTTGGGCTTCTCTGGCTTTCTTGTTATTAAACAGGAAATTAGAAAGAGCATATCCAAAGGGATCTGGACTCTGCTAGAGAAAAGCACATAATCTAAAGTTTAGCAACAATTTTTTAAAACCCCTAAGGAGCAAACAAAAATTCAAGATATATTAGCAGGACTTAGCCATTTAGCTCAAGAGCACATGGCTTTGTGACAATTATCCTCCAAGATAGCTTTGTATAAAGGTACAGGGTATTTATTAACAAAAGGATAATCCTGAGAACACCAGAAAACTTGAAACTGAGTTTTATAATCTTAGGTAAGTATTAAATATGTGGGCTGGGGCTGTGACTCTGTAGTGGTCCCAGCCTCGCATGTAGAAGGCCCTGGGGTCAAGCCCCAACATCACCACACACACACATGCACACACATACACACATGTATGCAGGAAAAAGAAAGTGTGTAACAATAATAATAGTAAAAAAGATTAAAGTGGAAATAGGTCTGCTGCTTCGGGAACTGAGGCACTCACACCCACCCCGGCCTGTTTAGCAGCATGTACGACTCAAGCATTTTGCTACTATAATCCTATTTACTTTTCAAAATCATCTGCAGGTGTTTTAGCCATCATTTTAAGAAGGAGAGTGTATTTTAAAACAGAATTGAGTGGAAATTACGTAGTACAGCCAAGAAGTACCCTCAAGTCTGTGGGAGTTCAAAGCTTGTAGCTGTTGCTTAAAAAATTGCCAGATAATAGAAATGTAGCACATAATGTCCGATAAATGAGGCAGCAAAAATGTGATTAGGCCTCTCTGATGTCAATGAAGTTATTCTGATGTAAGTCTTCAGCGTCTGAAACACCAATTTCAAGGATACCACTTCTTTTGCAAGTATTTTGGAGACTTCTCTCAACAATTTTTCTTCTATGAATCCATAACTTTTACTGAAAGATGGCATTTCATAAAACTGCTGAAGTGCTATTGTAAGGATCCTCTAAGCACCTGAAGCTGAAATGCAGGTTACTAGATAAATGCCGCATTCACATGCATCACGTAGCTGTGCACAGCCGATGGCATTGCCAACTCTGAGTGTTTCATCAGGTATTTTTATTTCATGGAAATTTGTCCCACAAAGACTGAAATTTAAAACAGATCCATTAGACACTCAGACCATTGTTCCTAACAACTTTCTGTGTCGTTTCTTTAAAGATGAAGACATCAAACAAAGTCAAACATTAGTAGCACTTCCTTGTATAATAGGTAATAAAGATAAAACACAATAAAATCATTCCACAAGTAGTCAAATAAATCTTCTTTAGAGCATTCTATCTCTTCCCAAAAGAAATGTAATTTTAAAGACACAACAGCTCTAAGCTCGTCAGAGAAGAGGGATTACAAGTGTTAATTACCTAAGATCCCACAGCTGTAGTGGCTGGCTTTTATTCAGGGGTTGCTATGTATCAGGCATTATAGTGAGGATTGCATTATCATCTTTAATCTTCATGCTAAATTTAAGAAGCTAAAAGAGGTTCAGCAGCCTAAGCTCAAAGCTAGCACTCATGCAGACCTACATTTTTAACAAAGGGAAGAGTTTGGGGCTTTTACAGCGAACTGAAAATCAGAATAGGCTCACGTCTCCAGAGACCGAAGACCATCAATACAGGATGTTAATTCTAATCTAGTGTTCTGCCTTAGAACTGTACATTCCTAGTCAGAAAAGAAGATACCAATACATTCATCGGGCAATATATTCAAATGTTGAAAGGAATTTGGTTTTGCAATGTGCTAAATACTACATGAATCCTGACATCATAATTTGTTAACTTCAAAGATCTTCTACAGTGCTACCAACTTACTCAGATTTGTATACATCGTTCATCACTTGAAGTAGCATAGGAAATCTGCCAATGAACGAACGCAAAAGTGCTGAGGAAGTACTTTAAAAACAGTATTAGAAGAATCAACCATGTTTTCCTGTGGCAGTAAAGGAATTATGTGGAAGACTAAGATTTTGCTTTGACTTTTATTAGTACATGTTTGCCTCCATAATTACTAACGCTGTAGGGAACTGGTTCATGTACAAACACAATGCAAATTCCCTCCTCCCCTTTCTTTACCCAGTATCAGATTCATTTATTTATAAGACCTTATAAAGTTAATTATCACACACAGTTTTAAAAGAATTCAGATTAATATTTTCCTATTTGAACAAATATATAGAATGAATGGCACACATAAACAGCATTGCAGAAGCTGTATGAACTCACAAGGATTCCATTTTAATCATGAGAAAATAAAATTTTAGATTTTACTTAGAAGAAAAACATAAGCAAGATATGGTGGCACACACTTAAAATCCTGGCATTCTGAGACTGAAACAGGAAGATCACAAATTCGAGCCTGGGTGACTTCGCAATGTAATGAGATGCAGTGTCAAGATAAACAGTAAAAAGCACAGAAATCCATTTTCCTCTTATCTTGCTAAAACCTAATCTCTAACCAAAAAGTACAAATATAATAAAGTAGATAGCAATATAAAAAAGTTAGTGACGGTCAAATATTTTTAAAAGGTAATGGGCTAATCATATATATAAATACAAAATGGAAAAGAAAGCTTATTTCCATGGGAGGCGAGGGTGAGACGTGGCTTCATTTTATAGCTCTAGCTGGCCTTGAACTCATGGTAGTCCTCCTGCCTCAGCCTCCCAAGTACTGGGACTATACACAAGTACCACATGCCTACCCTGCCACTTGGTTTAAAATCATAAAAATGACAAAATGAAAATACTAGGTTAGACAACCCAAGGAAATATTTACAACTTCTTGGTCCTTAAAAAAAAAAAATTATTAAGGTTAGTGTACTGTTTTCACCCAAAACCACATGGCATATGGCTGAACAGGAAGGGAGCAGGGGAAACAACACAGGAAACCTTTCATCTGCGAAGATCGATTTACACAGGTAAGGATATCATTATTTTCTACGTATCAGCGGTACTTATTTTCCATATAAAGATCTTTCATTTCTAGACTATTTTCACATCCCTTCCACTGAAATGTCACAACAATCCCCGGTACAGTGATGTTAATTATATTTGGTGAATGTGGCTGCATCCTTTTGGCAGACCACCTGGGTGCTGTCCTTGAAGGAAGAGCAGTTGTCTCCACTTTGGCTGTGCCTGACCCTATTTCCGTGGAGTGACAGGCACAGAGGTGGCCAGGACTTTGCCTTAGCACTTCAGTTGGTTTTAAGCAATGTGTATTGGTCTAGCTGAGGTGCTGGTGGTAGTTTCTGAACATGGCATGCGTGTTTCCCCAGTAAACCCTACCTGCTGCTCTTTAATATGAGCTGGGTTGAGACAGGACAAAGATCCGGTGCTCCACGCGGTTGGCTGGGATTGAGCCTCGAGACAGGGGGTATGATTTTATGGCACTTGAAAGATTACACATCAGAGATGAAGCACTGAATCCAAAAACGTTAGAAATTATCCTTTCTGCATATTGCAGTGCTAAATGCAGGCCTCCTCCCTAGCCAGCTCACAGTGCTCACCTACTTCCCATCATTCTCAGTCACTCATTCTCAAAGCCACTCATCCTCCATGACTCAATAAACCTAGGTTCAGCCCTGGGTGGAGGCCTTTGTTCCAGATAGCCATCACCATGGCTAGACTTAGGACCCCTTGGGTCCCTGTAACTATAAATATACTCTATAAATAGTGTCTTTATTCTCAGCAAGGGTTGCATTGGAAGAGGTAGGCTGGAATTAGCTTGACAGGATTCCCATAATTTATCCATGGGATTACAAATATAAATTTCCCAGAGACAAGGAATAGGAAGGGCTCTCTACACATCAGGGCTGGGATGTGGCTCAACAATTCCTGCCTTGTATCTAGAAGGACCTGAGTTTGATCCCTTACACCACACCTAAATAGTAAAATAAAATAATCTCAAAACATAAAAAAGCAGAATTGTTTTGAAAAATGGCTACATCAATTAATTCAAAAAAAATTCTGGATTTTACAGTGGTTTAGAATCATGCTGCTTAATGAAAACTAATTCCAAATTTCAGTGAAAATGAACCTTTCATGTATGTATATGAGGTGCTGATATAGCTTGGCAAGTGCAAGGACCAGGGTTTGACCCCCAGTACCACATGCCATGCTGGCTCCAGAACCCAGGCATGCTGTGCAGGCCACCAAATCCAGGCATGGTGCCACACACCTGTAATCCCTGGGGAGGCTGAGATAGGGGATCACTATGAGTCCAGCTGCATAGTGAGACCCTGTACCTAATAAATAAATAAAAAGATTTAAAAATGGCTTATTGAAAGATCAGGCTTGTGACATTTCAATAATTATTTTAAAAACTGAATTCCAAGAAACTTACCTCTTCTTGTTTGGTGAACAGATTAAGGCAATTGCTCAGAGCTGTACACGTTTCTCTAGAAGCTTCAGAGACAGCTTCAACTTTCTGAAGAAATGATGGAAACATGTCTATAAATTTAAAAAGAAATACAGTAAGTGGGATTGTAGCTTTTACCTTAAGGTAAACGAAAACCACAAAAACAGTTTCTTATCAACTTGCTTCACTTTCCTCCCACCCAGCGGTCTTAAACGAAGTCCACACAACAATGGGTTTCCTGGACATCGCTGTGAGTTCTCCACTATAACCAGGGTGCGTGAGTTGGTACACAAAAAAGACGAAGCCTTTCCTAGAAAGGCCTAGACTGGAGAAGGTGCACCTCTGAGAGCTTTCAGAGACACAAGTGGCCTGCTGTGCCACGGTTTGCCACCACTGGTTTAGATGTGCCATGAAGAGAAGTATGGACGCTGAAAGAAAACTGTGCAAAACCGGAAGTAGGTACAGTGTATAATGCTGGAGAAAGCAGCTGACAAGGAGGACTGACAACAATACTTGAAAGAGGAACATTTCCTTTTCCCATGGTCTATGCTAGATAAGTAATTTTATTCAAAAGCAAAGTGCTAAAAAGGAACAAAAATAAGTCAGTAGCTGCTATGGTAGCAGCATGAACTCAATTTCCTCTAGTTCTCATTTGAAAATGTTTGGCATTAAAAATACATCCTCGTGGAGACCAAATGTCTTCTATTGTTCTACTTGAACTGAGAGCAAATGGGAATATCAGTATCTTTCCAGATCCACTAAAGAAAATTTTAACATTTTTAGCCCACTAACAATAAAAGACAAGGCAGAAACCTGCAAAATGCACATATATTACTTAAGAAGAAGCAAAATATTCTCTTACCCAGATTAACACAAGAGAAACGTAGTCAAAATCTAAACCTATCCCATCATCAAATAAAATCCTACCATGTAAAAGAGAAAATAAAATCTGTGGCTTACTTTGTATTTAAAGTCATCTCAAAATAATGGTAAAATACAAAAAAGTGAATTATACAAATAATACAAGTGAAGCCAAATGTCATCACCTTGCAAAGATTACATAGGAAGCCGCAGCACACTCAGTCTCATAAAAAAAAACAAAAACTTTTCAAGTGGGAAATAGAATGCTATAATGTAGGAGGTGGTGGCTCTCAATTGGATTAATTTGATTTTAGCAAAAGAAGCTCTAGTTTAGCCTCCCCTCCTTTGTTAAGATATTGTAAACATAAGAGAAAAACAGAATTACAAAGAAGAATCCCGTTGCCATGGAAACCAAGAAGGTATTTAAACAGCGATGAAACCAAGAATGTGGCCAGACGTGTTTCTGATCTGCATGGATCGGGGAAGCATGTTCAGATGCTGGCTGGACATTGAAGGTCTGTAACCCAATGACCAACTTTATTAATAAACTCTGCTTTTTCCAATATTTGGTCTGACATTGAAATAATTATCGCTATTACAATAAGAGGAAAACAAAGTGTAAGAATGTCATTCAATATGACACAAGACAGCAAAGCCCATCTACCAAGAACACATGCCAAATAATTTACATTTCAGACTGACAAAATTAAGTATTCACCTTTAGTTTTTCTTCAAATATTTCCAAATTTTCCATATTAATGTGACTTATAGGAGTCAACCAAGAAAGTCCTCTTCCTGGAAAGATTGTTCCTTAAACTTACAAAGTAACAGTAGGAAGTCAAAGGGAAAGGTCACCACAAATGGAGAAAGATATGAACAACCTTTCATTATTATTCAGATGTAAAGACCAAACAATATTTCATATTCTTCATCTTGTATACTATTTCCTATTATTAGCTTTTTTTTTTTTTTTTTTTTTTTAACAAAACCCAAATAAAGGAAAAATCACTATGCTCTAAAATAAGTCTGATTTTACATACTTTATTTTTCATTTTGGATCTTTGATCTGCATTGTGATGTATTCTCTGCTTAGTCACTAAATAGCAGCAGAAGTTGCCATATGCGAGATGCCAGATGACATGAATAGAAACTCAGCAGATGTCACAAAGAGCTGCGGACAAAGCGCTGCGAGGATAGACAGGAGAAGCAGGCAGCCTCTACCTTCCATGAATTTCCTGGGTAATCTAGTAATTTTCCATTTTCACCGTATAAATGACAGGAAGATGGAAGGATAATCATCAGGGATGTACCATCACACGCTTAAGCATCCCCAGCTGAGACACTTTAGATAATCTATACTTTCAATACCCATTGTCCAAATACATTAGAAATACATATACTTACAACTCTACAAGCTTTCAAAAGGTATTTATTTACTTATTCATTCATTAATTCATGCCTACATACAAATCCTTTGTCTAAACCCGAGTCAAGGTCATCTGTTTTCAAGGTCTGGGGGTGTAGCTCAGGGCCAGACTGTGTGCTCGGCAGGCATGAGGCCCTGGTTTATATCCTCAGCATCTCACCCAAAGAAGTCAATTGGATTCCTCTGACAGCCTAGTGTTAAAAAATAAGGTCTTAAAATAAGCATTAGCATGCACAGTAGTGTGGTTGAGGGCCTGATGAGCGGGGCGTATGCTACACTGCAGAGCAGCACGTCAAGGTTATCCAGTGCACACTGGCATGCTTCTTATGTAAGGAGGCTTCTGCATGGTTACATAAAAATGCTACACTTCTAGGAAAGTCACCAACCGGGAATCGCTGCAAATAGGTTTCAGCCATTTAATATGGAGAGCCTGTCCTGCCAAAAATAAATGCAACAATACCAGCGTGTTACCTTATTTGGCCTACTATAAGAATCTGAATGCTAATTTTAAGGGAAAAAAAGTGTTTTTGTGATAAAAATATTTTGAAGTCAGGAAAGCTGCTCTAAGATCTACTGGAGAAGCTTAACATTGGAGACATAAAAAGCTCACAATCTGTCATTCTCCATGATTATATTATACCATTTTTAATTGGCTAAGTTTTAAAAGTAGTGCCAGGTGATGCCACTCAGTGGCATAGCACCTGCCTGGAAGTGCTAGGTCCTGATTTCAATCCTCAGTACCAAAAAAAAAAAAAAAAAAAAAGTGGGAAAGGAATTTCTTTAATATGTTAATAAACAAAATGTGAATACAGACAACTTGTATTGTTCTAATGTAGAAAGATTTCACACTTTGTAGTCTAACACTTAAAATGCCTCATAAACCTGATCGCTTTCAGCTATAGTGTTTTCCTAGAAATACTCATCTACCTAAAAAGCATTTTCTATTTCAGTTCTTACATTGTTCAAGATTTTCCTTCCTTCCTGATACTAGAAATAACAGTTCATATGCAGAAGCTCCGCTTCACCCAAAATTATTTTCCTTTAAGGCCTGATCCCAATGCCACCTTCCCCTGCAAAGCCTTTCTGATACGTGACTGTAGGACAGCAGTCCTCTTCTGGGCTCCAACAGCGGCTAGTGCATTTCTAGTAGAGGACAGGAAGCACTGAGCAGATGCTGTGTCTTTGCTACTCCCGTAAATTCTAGACCTCTTCAACCCCCCACCAAGTAGCCTGTGCTGAGCCTTGAACAATAACAATAAGACTCTCAAATGAATAAGGGACTTATTTTATTTTAAATGAGTAAGAGGATTATTTTTATATCTATGTACAGAAAACCAAAATGCTTTTGGATTATTTTATTTTACGTCAAAAAGCATTTTTGTTACTGAAAATAAAATGAAAGATGGAAATATTTTCATTTATTTCACCATAACTTTGCAAGTTGGAGCAGACTGAGAAACTGGTCATTTATAAACTATATTTTGTTTTTTACTTGAGACACAAGGAGAGTTATTTTGCCTGTTTTTCAGCATGTCACTGTCCAAGTATTTCTATCATTTGGCTATTTTTTATGTATTTTTGTACAGGGTCTACAAGGTCTCAATACACAGATTGGACTTTAGCGATCCTCCCGTTTTCAGTGTGGGATTACAGGCACGAGACACCACACCCAGTCTCAACTGTTCCCTCAGTGGGCCCTGTGGGTGGGGCCAGCATGGCACATGGGGGATCAAACCCTGGCCACTGCACTAAGCAGGCACTTCAGTCCACCAAGCTATCAGGCCAGCTCTTCTTTCTATCATCTGGGACAAGACACTTAAGAGAAAAAAGAAACAGAATGAATGGCATGCCATTTCCGTGCCTGCGTTGCCCCGCTAGTAACCGTGTTACCTCTCTTTTTTCTGTTCAAATACAAATGCAACAGAAAGAACAGCCCCCAAACACAAAGGTACAGTGACAAAGCTAAAGATTATAACTTTAAAACTACTGACACAAGGGAATCTGGGTGAGAAAAATGTAACGCGTGTGACCATGTCCATGCAAGAATCCATCCATGCTAAATCCAAGGCGCTATGACGTAAACACCGGCTTCCACCGCAGCCTTGAGGTACATAAATTCATCAGAAAATCAGTACACTCTCCTCAAAATGGAGAAAAGATATTTGAATATATAAATAAATGAACTAATCTTTTACAAATGTAACATAAAACTGTAACTAAAATAATCAAGAAAAGTGATGTAAGATACTTTTTGTCAGAATATAAATTTATCTTTTTATCTAAATGTAGCAGGACTAATTTGAAAAATCATCTGCTGCATAAGTACTTCTGACTGTTCCCCCTATGTATCTGTATCTAGCAAACTTACCCGAATGCACTGGAAGACAAAATGCACAGTTCAAACTAGGATGCACAGCAGAGGATATAGCTCAGCACCTGCCTGACACATGCAGCGTCCTGAGTTTGATTTCTGGTACAAAAAAACAACAACAAGTAGGATGTATGAAACGAGTTAAGCATAAGAAAAGAACAAAGGGATAGTATCAGCAATGTCATAAAACACAAATAGTAAAGATGTGCCATTTTTTAAAAATATTAAATAGTGGCAAGTTTTTAACTAATCAGATGAGTTTTATAAAAAAAAAAGTGGGACTTGAATTGGACCTTGAGAACAATATTTCTATTACTAAATTTAAGCCAAAAAACCTAAAATATATGTATTTTCAATAGCATCACAAACACTAACCCTAAGAGGAAAACAGTTTCAGAATTATGATCGGTGAAAACTCTAGAGCGAGATAACTTCATCTGCCACGTGGCAGGCATCATGCTAGGCACCGCTGGTGGAGGTGTGGGTAGGAGACAACCACTTCTTGTCCTAGCAGAGCTTGCCGTATAACAAGGAAAATAGAAAACAGCTGCCTTAGATTCTTTAGAACAGTAGGCGAGAAGGCATAAGATTTGTTGGGGGAAAATGAATCAGTCCAAAAATTCTAGAAAAGACAGTTCCTGTTCAATGAGACCTTCTGAAATCAAAGTAGAAAAGCAGCCAGCAGAACTAAGCACACATTTTGCATTCTTCTGCAAGTAGGAGTGACGTGAGGCAGTGAGGAAGAGTCATTTCAATCAGGCCATAACTGATATGCACCACACCTGACTTGACACTACACTGGGCTCCTCACCTTAAGATAATGACCACATGTGAAAACTAGAATGAAAGAAGTAAACAGTAATGAAGGCAGAGATACACAAAATCCAGACAGCCCCACCTGTGGAAAGGTGGGGGAAGGCCCTTGGCACAAAGCATAAGGTGAGGAAAGAAAGAACTTGATGATGTATTAATGAATTAAATGAGGCTCCGAGGAGCTCGCTCAGTGGCTTGAGCGCCTTCTTCCTGGCAAACACAAGGGCCTGAGTTTGATCCCAGGTACCAAAAAGTAATGAAATAAAATAAAAATTAAATGGTTCTACATGCTTGACAGCACTTCAGCAGACCATGTTTACTTATCTGCTTGGACTTTGGTAGGAGTGAAAATGAGCAATAGAACACGTAGGCTCTCTTATGGTTTGTGCCTAGGTGTCGCCCCAAAGCCTCATGCAGTCATGGGGCGGCTTCTGGAATTTGTGATGGTTATTGTGGGTGTGGGTGCTGCACCTGCCCTGGGCAGGTGATGTGCATTTCAATGTAAAGAAGGAAGAGACGTTAGCTGCTGGAGCTGCTGCTACTCCTCCCTCCATTCTTGCTCTCAGCTGCCACCATGGAAGGTTGCCCCTGCCTGTGCCACTCTGCCTTGGAGCCAGCTGGATATGGACTGAAACCTCCAGGAACTGTGAGATAAATAAACCTTTCCTTCCCTAATCTGGGTGCTGGGTATTTGTCCCAGCAACGAGAGAAGAGGAACTGAGACAGGTTCATACCCATTTCTTGCTGACTGGACTCCACATCCTCACTGAAAGACAGCTTGGACCAAGGGCAGGAGCTCCCACATCAGTACCTTGCTTGCTCTTGATGTTCTTTCTGAAACCAAGAAGGCTGGGCCTGCCTGGAGCAGGAAACAGAGATACTCAGAGTGACACTAAAGACTGCTTAGGGCTGTGACAGGGAAAGTGCAAGGTGATTTGGGAATACAGCAGTAAAAACACCTAAGCTGATCCTAGAGAAGTGAAGGTGTTGTTGTGGCAAAGTGCTTATAACAGATGAAGAAAAGTGAGTATTTCTCCCTGTGGGAATGACATGGACTAAGGTCCTAATGCACAAGGCAAGATCCCTGTTGCTGAACAGACAGTTCTAGGAGGGACGAGGGAAGAAAGGAGGCTGGGGTGAGTAGACCCCAGTTACGAAGTCTAGATTATATGCAAAGGCACCCAGGCCTGCCAGTGAGGCTGAGGCCAGGTTTGATTTGTAGCAGGCATCTTCCTAGGTCCACTGTAGAACATTCCATGAAGCTAAGAGGCATTCTGCCACTACGAGAGTTGTGGCACAGAATGCTAAGGCCTACTGTAGAGTAACGGTAGGGGATACAGCAAAGAGAGCAGCAGTAAGCTAAGGGAGAGAGGCCTGGACTACAAAAGAGGGACAGAGAAAGAAGAGTCAAGATGACTTCATAATTTGGGCCAGGAAGATGTGTGAATTGATGCATTTTATAAGATTTTTTAAAAATCTCTTTATTTGTTTGGTATAGGATCTCACCACACAGCTCAGACTCAGTGATCCCCTCATCTCAGCCTCCCCAGTGCTGGGAATACAGGTGTGTACTACCAGGCCTGGTTTCCATGGACAGCTCAGCACCCAGCGCCAGCACAGTGTGTGGTACCAGGGATCGAGCCCAGGTCCTTACGTATCCCAGGCAGGCACTTAGGCTGCCAAGCTATCTCCTCAGCCCTTGTTGCATTTTTTTGGAAAGAACAAAAGACTATGAAAATAGGTAAAGAAGAAAAGATGACTGACCAAAAAAATAGGAAGGGGGTTCCTTGTGGTAAGCTGGCTCTGTGTGCTGTGCAGCAAGCCCACCCTCTCTTCACTTCTGAAACAGTCGAGCACACGTGCGCACCCTGACAGCAGACCGATTAATGCGCTGCCCCCAACAAGATCTGCCTTCACCTGCAGATCCGGAGAGCCATCAGCAAACACCTCCAGGGTGTAGATCAAAGAAGTTTTTCAGGGGTCAGCGGAATTCCTGATTTATCGCAGACCACTAGATAACAGCAGACAGAGCTGGCTGCTGAGGGCCAGATGCTGACTTTAGCTTTCATTAGCTCTTAAGAAAATTAGAGAAACTCTGCCTTCGTTAGTTGACTGTAAAATGATGACACAACAAAATGCAGATCTAGACATACAATAAAACTGCAGGAGACCAAAGTTTAAAAATGCCAATCATTTTGAAAACATCTGATGTCAAGAGAATGCAGAATGACATTTTTAAATGATAACAGAACCCAGTGAAGGTGAAATAAGGTTAAGACACAGATTTCACAACTCACAGACCTTCAGTACAAGAATACTTTAAAGATTTGCCTCAGTCAGAAAGAACGGAATCTGGAAGAGAGGCAGATGTCAAAGTCAAAGGCATTTTAAGGAATGCAAAACACTTTCCAGTTCTCAGGGTTTCTTCCATACTTTCTCTAGATGGCCTTGGGGACTGGTACAAGCTATGCATTTAGGATCCTAACAGAGCAAGGTAAGTACTTGTGAGCTCAGAAGAAACGTTACATGTGTATCAGGCAGGGGAATGGTAACTCAACACTGCCACCCCTGCCTAGCAGAGACCTCCACGGCAAGCACGTGCTACAGAGGAGCTGCAGGTGAACACACAAAAATTCCTGCCTCATCCAGTTTATAGCCTGCTGCGGGAGGCAGACTGTCACGGACAGGAAGTCTAGAAGCTGACAACCCCTCACCCTAACAAAGCAAAGCGCGGCCCAGGACAGCCAGTGCTGGGAGCGAAGCGCTGCAGCTTTAGGTGGGAAGGTGTGGGGGCCCCTGCAAGCAAGCAAGAGCCAGCATGATCCCAGGATGAGGAGCATTTTCAACAAAACTGGTCATAAAGGTGAAACAGGCTGAGGGCATGAGCAGATGCCAGCCCACAGGCCACGGTGGTCACTCTGGGTGGAGCAGGGAAAGAGAGCAGACAGAACGGTGATGCTAAGCCCAGTGAGAAGCTGAGCCAGCCCACCCCCCACTGGCCAGGCAGGAGAACCCAACAGCACTTTACACCCCAGCACGGCTGCAAGGAGTGGCGCTAGGCCCCGACCCATTTCTTCCCCAGCGCCCTGAACGGCCTCCCCTCCACTTAGCCATCAGAGTTCCTGGCCTGCGGAGGCCCTGGTGAAATGGTCTGCAGCACACACAGACAGGGGAAATAAACCAACACAGGTGGCAGCAGCCTCAGGCCAGGGGCCTTCTGGAAGGAAGACCCAAGGAAGGAAGAAGCGAGTACCCTAAAGAAAAGCCTTCCAGGAAGAGGGCCAGCACATTAGGGGCACACTCCTGGATGGGTCAAGGACGGCAAGAAGGCCACAGGGTGGCAGCTGAGCAGGCAAGGGGATGGAAGTCATGAGGAGCGAGGAATAAGCGAGTGCTGGGCTCTGTGGGTCTTGTGCATGTGTCTCACGCCAAGTGAGGCACCTGTACGCCACCTGAAATGTCAAGCAAGGGCCATTAATCCACTGTTGCCTGAGAAAGGTCCCAGGACACAGCTCCAGGGGCCAGGGTGGGATCTGAGATCCAGCTGGAGGCTGCTTTATTCATCCACGTGGAAAGAAGGAGGCCCAGCCAGCAAGGTGGCAAAGCTCACCCAAAGGCCCGGATTCAGGAGAAATTTTTAAATTGGCTGAATGGAAGTGATTTTCCTTTAAGATTTTTTTCTTTTCTTTCTTTCTTTTGAGACAGGATCTTGCTAGGCAGTTCAGCCTGGCCTTGAGCTCACTTTTGTAGCCCAAGCTGTTCTTGAATTCACACCAATCCTCCTGCCTCAGCCTCCCAAGTTCTGGGATTATAAGCGTGTGCCACCATGCCCAGCTTTTAAGAATCTTTTCTTTTATCTAACTAAAACAACTCTGATTTCTATAACCAAAGATTTGTTGGAAGCTGCAGGAAGCCAGGGAATTGATCAAGTGTGTGCAGGTGGAACTGGGCTTCCCTGCCTGGAGCAGAAAGCTACCCCAGTGTGAGAAAAACATCATGTGAGAAAAACATCTGGTGGGGTTCAGGTCAGCTGATTGGTTGCTGGGTAACCTTGTATTATGGGATGCAAACCTTGTAAAGGTATAAATAAAGGAGATCCTTTGTGTGTGAGTGAGTTAGTCTTGCCCATCAGGCAGACTGGCAACCACCTAGCCCAACTTTCTTCCTTGTTCTTCTTTCTGATTCCTACCGCCGTGCCTCCCTGGGGTTGAACCAGTTCGCAGTAACATCAATGGATCCCTACAAAGATTCACTATGTACATTTAATAATGTAATAAAGTGGCCAGGGATATGGCTCAGTAGTACAAGTGCCTGCTAGGCAAGCACAAGGCTCTGAGTTCAACCCCTATCATCAAATAATAATAATAGTAATGATAATAATAGTAATAGTGTGATAAAGTATATTCATTGAAGTTGGCAGAAAAAGTAACATCTTTTAAAGAAATCAGCTCAGCTCCATGTATCAGCTCAAAAATATACTTTCACCAAGTAATCCTATTTTAAAAGAGACTTGATGCAGTGCTGAATCAAATATGTATGCACATTATTTATTATAGTAAGAAACCTACATTAAGGATTAAATTTAGAGATATATGGCTTGACAAGGAGGCATTGAAGAAGCCTTACCCAAGTCTCATTAGTTTGGTGATTTCACTTTTGGAACCAGGCTTCTGGTAAAGATAAAGTACTAATAGATTTGAATACTGCATTTTCTGAGCCTTGAACCATGTGCCATGAATGCCAGATCTATAAACTTCAGCATGCATTCAGCAGAAATCAGGTTGAAGGTCAAGTTATAAAAATGAGGCAGTAGTACAATAGTCAATATTTCCAAATTCAGACAGCGACCAAATCAACTGAGTTTTGGTGAAAGCTATTTTACAAGGTTAATGAGAAAAAATAACTGGAAATAAAGCTTAAAAACTATGTTTACCTAATCTTAGCTAACCAGACTATGAAAGTCCTTAAATGCCAGGGTGAAGAGTTCACATCTTATTCTGCAATGGCAAGGATTTGATTTATTTTTAAAAAAACTTCAGGTAACATCAAAAAACAATTGCGAGCTAGGTGCAGTAGGATGGACCTACAGGCCAAGCTAAGTGGAAGGCCAAAGCAAGAGCACTGCTTGAGCCTGGAAGTTTGGGATCCACCTAGATAACAACAAAATCCCGAGTCAAGAGTTGGGGTACTGGGGGGCATACAGACAGGAAGAAGAATCATGATTGAACATTGCCTTTATAAAATTCACCTGGCAGGAGCTGGGCATGGGGGCAAATGTTTATAATCTTAGCCCCTTGAAAGAGGAAGCAGAAGGTTCTCAAGTTTGAGCTTAGCCCAACCAATTTAGCAATACTGTGTCAGAGTACAAAGGGCAGACACCAAGGGTGTTGGTGTACACCTGTGATCCCAGCACTCACGGGGCTGAGACAAAAGGACTGCAGTGAGTTTGAGGCCAGCTACATAGGGAGTCCAAAGCCACCCTGAACTGTATAAATGCTGGAGCTCTAGTCTTAATAATAATAATAATAATAATAATAATAATAATAAATGGAGGGGCTGGGGAGATAGCTCCGAGGCACAAGTGCCTGCTGGGCAAGTGCAAGGTCGTGAGCTCGAACCCTGGTCCCACAAAAAAAAAAAAAAAAAAAAATGGACAATAAAAATGGGCTGAGGATGTAGCTCAGGGGTGGAGCACTTGCCCAGCATTTGTGAGGAGCTGGTTCCAGTCCCCACTGCCCGAATGGGGGAAAGCGTGAATCTGGCAATAGGAATACAATACTGTACAGAGCACGAGTCCAAGCACTGACTTCCACTCCCGATGTCACTCCTTCAGGACAGAATGCAGCAGGAGCCCCAGGACAGGGAGACTGGAGCTGGGCTGCTACTATAAACTGCCTGGATCTGAGAGGATAGTGAGCAGAACCAACATCGCGGAGATCTGAATAAGAAGAAGGGGAGCTGGACCTTAAAACTAATACAATTTTGCTAACAACTACAACCAGATGATCTAAATTCTTTCCACAAACATTGTGGTTTTTCTTTTTGAATTTTATTTTTATGTAATACTAGTAGACATTAATGAGGAAATTTTTAAAAACACTTCTTACTTCTATGAAAAAATAATGTAAGTAGAGAACAACAGCTAACGTGTGGTATATCAGGATCGTAAAAGAACAGCCCAAATATTACTCAAGCATAAGTCACAGACAAAAACGACTCTCTGTTGCTCATAAGAAATGAACAATGAAAGGATAAAACTTTTTTCTAATGAACAAAGAGAAACTAGTAGCCTAAATCTTGAGAAGTACCAGAGGCAGTGGGGAACAGGGTGTGGATCTATCCATTTCCTATCAGGCCTTGGCATTAGAACTGTCCATCCATGAAATTATTTTAACCTATTTATTTGCTTTGTATATAAAATGTAACGTTATTTACCTGCACTAATCTTTCAGAAAGTGTTCAGCTATTTGTCGGTGAGCCCAGTGAGTTACCGTTCTCCTCATTCTTCAGCTATTCACTGAGTGATGAAGGCCCGGTAAGTCTTTCCGCGGATGTAGAAAGTGGGGCTGTCGGGAACAGATAAGCCTCTCCAAGTCACCCAGATGGCACTTACCAACCTGCACAGTCTCTTCTGTGCTACTGAATGGTATGCGTCTCCTAAGCAACATCCCTGTGTCATCAGTTCCTCCAGAGTGGAATCAATCCTTTCTGATGCATCATCAAAATGGTACGTCCACAGTCGCCTAACCCAGAGATTTGTGTCAAGGTATAAAAAATGGACCAGTCTTGCTGCAGCTCTGATATAGTTGTTTTATTCTGATCAATGTTAAATGAATCAATCTTCACTAGACTTTTTTTTTCTTTTCGTAGTTTTGGGATGGGTCTATGGGGTGTTTAGGGTCCCACTACTAGATTGGACTCATAATGATCCGCTTGTTTACAGCCTCCCAAGAGCTGGGATGATAGGCATGGGCCCCCATGCCCAGTCTCAATTGTCTTCTCAGCACACCCTGGGGGCGGGGCCAGCACAGCAGGCCTGGGGATGGAACCCAGCCCCTGCACCTGGTTGCAGGCACTTTAATCTGCTGAGCTATTTGGCCAGCTTTTTAAAAAAATATATCTCTTAAATACTACTAATATCTCTTTGACTTTTGATGATTTTTAGTGAAGATGCTGTTTCAAGCCTCTTCACAGGGACCAGAGAGATAGCTCAAGTGCAATAAGTGCTTGCCTGGCAAGCGCAAGGTCCTGAGTTCGATCCCTGGTACCACCAGAAAGGCAGCCATGGCTGCACAGTTCTGTAAATACCCTAAATCACTGAATTGCATACTTTACCTGGGTGAACCCTATGTTATGTGAGTGACATCTAATGAAGCTGCTATTTTACAAGTCCACTGTGTTCAGGAAGACAGCTCAGGGGGCACAACCCCTGACCTGGCAAGTATGAGGTCATGAGCTGGATTCCAAGTAACAAAATAATTTGAAAAATAAAAAGATAAAAGTCCACCCTGAATGAACCATGCTAAGTAATAAAATTACTCGGTCTGTACACAGTGACCTAGATGATCCCTTCCCGAAGCTATTGCTACTGATGAAAACGTGGAAAAATCAAGCCACTAAAGTTTAGTAAAAGGATGCTGGAGATACACGTGGAGAAATACAATCCCAAATATCAGAGTCCACTGAAGGAAACTAACCTATAATAAAAGTCAATCATCGTGAACTCACAGATAATTAAATAACTTATCTTTTAATCGAGTTATTTTTACATGTCATGGCCAAAGTCCAAGTCAATGTTAAGAGCTTAAAGTCTAAGATGCATGATGCATTATTTTTCATTTACAAAGGCATAATTTTATCTCAGTACTTAAATTTCATGTTTAGGCTATCTGTATTAGACCTTCATAATTCATAACTAATTCAGATTAAACATAAAAAGTCACATCTGAAGGATTACTCAGACAAGCTTGTCTATCCATTCATGGAATCATGAAGTCCAAAGCCTAGCAACAACGAACACCCTTAGTGCACAGATCGGAGACCTGAGGCCCAGAGGAGCAGCTAAAGGTACAATTCAAAGAAACCACAAGGAGGAGGGTCAAGCCTGAGACAAGTCAGCGGGAGGTCTCCCACGCAGATTTCTTAAAGCCTGTGAACTTGTAACCTTAAATTGGCTTTTCTTCTTAAAAGAATAAAAACAGTATTACTTTATAAAACAAGTATCTTCAGAGAATAAAAATCTTAAATAGCCCTTTTAAAGCTGGTAAGTAGTTTCATAAAGTCTATTCTGAATTCAAAGCCAAAAGTTGTCAGAACTATACAAAACGAGTGCTGGAAAGATAGCTTAGTGGACTAAGCACCTCCCTAAGCAAACAGAGGCACCAGGGTTCAATCCCCAGTACCCCACACTATGCAGCCGCCCACTCCCCCTTCTCAACCCCAGGGCTGAGCCAGCCATTGAGACTGGGCATGGTAGTGCACGCCTGTAATCCCAGTGCTGGGGCAGCTGAAAACAGGAGGATCACTACAAGTTCAAGCTGAGTAGTGAGACCCTATACCAAATACATAAATTAAAAAAAAAAAAAAAAACCCAACTATACACATGAAGGATCAACACCTCTGAAATCGGGTTGTGGTGAAGGGTAACTGTTTGATAATGCTTGTTTTGTTTTGTTACCTTTGGCTATGTCGCACTCTTTCATCATTTTGAGAAAGTTGAAAATTTCCGTATCAAGTCTCTGCTGACATGCTTGTGCTTTCTGGAAAAAGAAAGAAGAAAGTTAAATGGATAAAGAATTTCTACATTATTTAGACTTTAATGCTTCTCTCAAAACGTAAGGAGCGATAAACTCAAGGCTTGTATAGGCAAATGGATGCAGCTAGAAACTGCAACCCTAAGTGAAATAAATAGACCGGCCTGCGTAAACACTGTATTATCTCCCTAGTGTAAGAAACTGCAAGAGGAAATAAAAGCTGAAAGGCGCAGGGAGATGCTGTGACAGGGAAAAAAACTCAAAAGGAACGAACAACTAGATGAGGGAAAGGAGGAAAAAAAGAATGAATAAAAAGACACACAAGATAGCTCAGATAATTGTACTACTAACTCCTATTGGTTTATTGAAAGATACAGCTAATTCCTAATTGATTAATTTCGTATGCGTATTTCTGGTCAACTACTGCAAAGATAATAATATGCAACATAAGAACCACTGTTAATTTCCCAGCATCTTGTTTTGAAATTATGTTTTATTCTCTTTAAAATAAAAAAGAGTGCCGGCGTGGTGGCTCACGCCTGTATTCCCAGCACTCGGGAGGCTGAGGCAGGAGGATTGGTGCGAGTTCGAGACCAGCCTGGGCTACAAAAGTGAGCTCAAGACCAGCCTGAACTGCATAGCGAGACCCTGTCTCAAAAAGACAAAAAAAAAAAAAAA
>PVJA010027423.1:0-12483 GCA_004027025.1 Myocastor coypus
AAAAAAAAAAAAAAAAAAAAAATGCCAGAGAAGCTGAGCATAGGGGCTCATGCCTATAATCCCAGCACTTGGGAGGCTGAGGCAGGAGGATCCATGTGAGTTCCAGATCAACCTGGGTTACAAAATTGAGCTCAAGGCCAACCTGAACTGCATAGTGAGACCCTGTCTCAAAAAGACAAAAAAGGGGGGTGGGCAGCAAGATAGCTCAGTGGACTAAAGTGCCTGCTTAGGTAACATTAGGCAAGCTTAGGAACCAGGTTCGGTTCTTGGATGCACTGAGTTGGTCACCAGAAACAGGCATGGTGGTGCAATTCTGTAATCCTGGTGCTGGGGAGGCTGAAAAAAGGAGGATCACAATGAGGCTCAGCTGTGTAGTGAGACCCTGTACCAAATACATTAAATCATTATAATTTAATATATTTATATATTAAATAATTTATATGTTAATAATAATAATGTAAAATTTAAAAGTTACATATTTCGTAGCCGGGCGTGGTGGCGCACGCCTGTAATTCCAGCACTCGGGAGGCTGAGGCAGGAGGATCGGTGTGAGTTCGAGACCAGCCTGGGCTACAAAAGTGAGCTCAAGGCCAGCCTGAACTGCATACTGAGACCCTGTCTCAAAAAGACAAAAAAAAAAATTTAAAAGTTACATATTTCGAACAATTTTCACTATCTTTTTTCTAGAAACATAGCAAAGGATTCAATGCACAATGGTCATTAAATACCCTTAAAAAGATGCTCACTATGAAGGAAAATACAAATGAAAATAATCATAAACCTGTGCATGGTGGTACACAATTTTTTTTTTTGGGGGGGGGCCAGGGTTCAAACTCACGACCTTGCACTTGCCCAGCAGGCACTTGTGCCTCGGAGCTATCTCCCCAGCCCCGTGGTACACAATTTTAATTCCAGCACTGTGGGAGGCTGAGGCTGGAGGATCACCATAAGTTTGAGGCCAGCCTGGGCTACACAGTGAGTTCAAAGCCATCCTGTACTACATAACAAAACACTGTCTCAAAAAAAGGACAATAACGGGGCTGGGGAGATAGCTCCATAGCACAAGTGCCTGCCTGGCAAATGCAAAGTCATGAGTTCAAACCCCGTCCTGAAAAAAAAAAGGATAATAATAATAATAATAATAATAATAATATTTCTAAATGGGCTGGGGATGTAGCTTAATGAGAAGACCTAGATCCAAGCCCCAGTGCTGGAAAAAAGTTATTACAAGCCAGCATCTTTCTTCTTTTAGATCAGCATAGATGAAAAGCATGCATTTAACATTATAAGGGCATCCAGATGGCAGCTGCGTGGAGACAGCAGGGACTGCCCTTGGGCAGGCAGTCACTGTCTTCTTAGGACAATATGGGGAAATATCTATCAAAACATTTTTTGTGTGGTGCTGGGGATGTAACCCCAGCAGGCCCTTGCACATAGGCTAGATTGCACCTTCAGCCATATAAAAATTTTAATAAGCCAAATTCAGGCTAATGCCTGGAATCCTAGTATTCTAGAGTCTGAGGAAAGGTATTTTTTGCATTTGAGGTCGTTGACCTGATTACAAACAGGAGAACCCATCAGAAAATAATAATAATAAATTGTAAAAAGGACAGAGATTTCTACTGCATGATTATTTACATCAGCAGGAGATTGGAAATGTTCCACGGGTTCTCTGAATAGCAGGCTGGCTAAAGACAGGTGCCTTCCCCACAGGTGCAAGGGTCTGGTCCACTGATTGTCCAGCCAAAGCACCCTCTGCAACACTATGCAGTCGTTTAAAAGAACAGAATACATTCATATTTTGTGACCGGGAAATACAACCAGGATGTCTGTAAAGTGAAAATGGCCAGCTCCGGCATAGCTTGCAGGCTGAATCTCTGCATGCACACGCAGAGAACCTTTCCAGAAGGCTAGAGAAGAAAGCGCTGAGAGTAGCTACAGCCCAGCCCTGGGGACCAGGACTGTGTGGAGGGAGGAGGCTCTGCTTTCCGCATCATGCCTTTCTGGGTGAATTCACCATAACAGCAACAATGGATAAGATGTCCTTATGTCCCCCTGGACATTCGGTACGGCTCAGAGCACTTGGTGGGGCTCATTTATGGGACCCTCCCAATGGCATGTGAGGGGGCTGGGGAAGGCAGGAAGCTTTTTCATTCCTAGCCTGACCCCAGCTCCCCACAGGTGCCTGGCATGGAACAGGTTCTCCTTGCATGTGCGTTGGCTGGGATTGTTGGGCTGGTCCCCATGCTACGCTCTCTCAGACAGGCACTCTTAAAGATTAAAGATCAGTTAGGCCTGGTAATGCGTGCCTGTAATTCCAGCCACTCTGGAGAGTCAGTGAGGAGAACTGCACATTTCAGATCAGGCTGGGGCAATTTTGGGACCTTGTCTTAAAAATAAAATAAAACTACACTAAAAAAAAAAGGGGCTACTGATGTTGCTCTTTGGGTTTACTTTCTAGAATTGGGATGGAGATCCCACTTTTAAACATTAATACGTAGCTCAGGGACAGTTTGCCTAGCATGCGTGCGGCCCTAGGTTCAAGTCCCAGCACTGCAAGCAAGCAAGCAAGCAAGAAAGACAACACGATACAATACACAAACTGGGTGTGGTGGCACATGCCTGTAATCCCAGCACTTGGGAGGCTGAGGCAAGAGGATCAATACTAGTTCGAGATCAGCCTGGGCTACAAATTGAGCTCAAGGTCAGCCTGAACTGCATAGCAAGACCCTGTCTCAAGAAGACAAAAAAAAATTAAAATTACAATACAATATAATACAATACAGGCAGAAGGACATGAGGTACTGATACATCCTTTTTTTTTTTTTTTTGTCTTTTTTGAGACAGGGTCTCGCTATGCAGTTCAGGCTGGCCTTGAGCTCACTTTTGTAGCCCAGGCTGGTCTCGAACTCACACCGATCCTCCTGCCTCAGCCTCCCCAGTGCTGGGATTACAGGCATGCACCACCACGCCCGGCTAGGTACTGATACATCCTAATGCATGGATGAACCTTGAAAACATTAAGTGAAAGAAGGACCACACAGTGCATGGTTCCATTTTTGCGAATTGTCTAGAACAGGCGAATTCTTAAGAGACAGAGGAGATGAACCAGAGGAAAGCAGGGAGGGAACGCCAATGGGTATGCACTTTCTTTTTGGGGATGATGAAAATGTTCTGCTACTGGTGGTGAATATACTATAGACCGCTGAATTGAACACATTAAAAGTGTGCACTCTGGGGCCAGGGACGTGGCTCATTGGCAAAGCGCCTGCAAGTGTGAGGTCATGAGTTCAATTCCTGCTACAAGAAAGAAAGAAAGAAAGAAAGAAAGAAAGAAAGAAAGGAAGGAAGGAAGGAAGGAAGAAAGAAAGAAAGAAAGAAAGTTTTTTTTTTTTTTTTTTTTTAAGTGTGCACTTCTTTGTGGTGATAAATTTTTTTTGCTGGCTCAGGCTGCCTTAATGGCAAGTTGGGTAAGGCTTCTGGAGCTGGGGACCGAACCCTGGTCCCCTGTGACTGACCGCGTATGCCCAAGCAGGGGCTTACACAACTGAGCTAAGTTGTAGATCTCCAATGATGATAATTTTTAAGGTCCTCAAAACAAAACAAAAAATTAAGGCAGGGTTTTATTAGGTAGCTCAGGCTGGCCTTGAACTCACTGTATATTCCAGGCTGGCCGCCAGCTTGTAGCAATCCTCCTGCCTCAGCCTCCCTAGTACTGAGTTCACAGCACTAGTGCCACCACACTACAAAAAATTTTTAAAGAGATAGCAGAAAAGCCTACCTGCAAAAACAGCCCCACCAGCTAGCCACAGCACAGTGAGCACAGAGTGAGTCCTGAGCCCCCGAGTAAGTACATTTCTACTTCGACCCACTTTGCTGCCTCCCAGCTTCCATGTGTGGAAACTGGGCTCAGAGAGGAGTGTGATGGATTCAAACCTAGGGCCGGAATCTGAACCCAAGCTCTCTGCACTCTGCTTCCCTCTAACTAGACAGTCTGCCTCAGAAGGGTAGGGTCCTGGGCCCTCAGTCCCGCGGTGATAGAATGGGGATTCAAACACTGGAAGGCACGGCTCTAAGGACTGGGCTCCTACCCCAGCTTCGATGATGAGCGGAATGTGGAAACGTGGGGCAGAGAAGGCAAAGGGGAAAATGAGTTCTCCACAGGCAGAGAAAGCCGAGCAGCTGCAGAGCCTCCAGTGCACTTTCCTGCTTGCCCCCTCCGATGGCAACAGACCAGCCCCACCCTCCAAGCAGGAGCCCGCGGCTGAGCCAGGCCAGCTGGGCCAGCTGGGAAGCGGGAGCCTGGGACTCCACCATCTGGCCGCTGGACCAGTAGGACAGTTGGGCAGGAGGCCCTGGGAGAGGACTCTGAGTCACGTAGAGCTGAGAGGTGGGGTCGTCCCCGCCGCAGTGGCTTAGGAGGAGGGAGGGGGTTGGCTGCAAGACCAACAGAAGGGAGGAGGGGAGATGAAGAGAGGGTGGCAGTAACAGAAAATTCAAATAAAGAAACAAAAGGGAGGACGGGAGGACAAAGATGGGTAGGGGGCAGCCAGGGCCTCCCTCCTGCACATGCCCACGGCATGGGCTGTCAGGCAGCCTCAGGGGGCAGCAGGCCCTGGGAGGCCCCTCTGTTCCGCCCCTCCGCCAGCTCCCGAAGCCCAGCTGGGCTCCATCTGGGAGCCAGCGCAGACAGGGTCACTCCCTGCCTCGGGCTCCCTCTGCTGGGCAAAAGGCCTCAGGTGCCGGCCACAGCGCGCAGCAGCCCTCGCCTGCTCAGGAGCTTCATTCCTCCGTGGGTCCACCCTGCTGCCTTCCAGTACCCTGTGATGGGGTTACCTGGGCCCAGGCTGCCACTGGCACCCCTGCTGCTGTGACTGCAGGCTACTCCTCGGTCTCCTCTGGGCCTCAACTTCACCTCTGGACGATGGTGTTCCATCGTCATTGTCTGCTAGGCTTGACTGGGACATGTGGCCCCCACCAGGCCCCAGGGAAAGAAAGAACAGAACCTGTGCTCTGGCTGAAGTCAGAGGACCCAAATGCTTTCTTGGAAACCTAAACGGCAAAAAGAGGGACAATGAGGCCCACCCTCCTCAGTTAACAAAAATATTTTTAAAATGCAAGTGGACAGGGCACAGTGAGATGTCACTTCCCACCCACAGACTGGGGAAAATGTAGAGTCTGATGATAGCGAGCGTGGCCCAGGGTGGAGGTGGCAGGAGGTCCTTCTTGTGAGGAAAATGGCATCGGTCAGCATAAGGGCCCCGGGTTGAAATTGGCTCGATCCGGGGAGTGGCAGACAGCTCCTGCGTTTAACACTAGATTCATACTCCATAGGCCACCCTCAACAGAGGTTTCTACAAAGCAACATGGAGAAGCAGAAATGCTCCAAAAGTGAAGACGGCGTACAGCTAACCACAGGAATTTCCGGACACAGCCTTGCCATAGAATGCTGACAACTTCTAAACAAAAACCAAAGCCTGGGGCTGGCCAAATAGCTCAGCGGATTAAAGCACCTGCACACTGACGCAGGGGTCAGAGGTTCAATCCCCAGGCCAGCAGCGCACCGGTCCTACCCTCAGGGTGTGCTGAGATAGCAATTGAGGCTGGGTGTGGTGGCACATGCCTGTAGTCCCAGCTGTTGGGAGGCTGTAAACAGGTGGATCACTACAAGTCTGATCTAGTAGTGAGACCCTGAACACCCTGCAGACTCTTCCTCTAAAATAATAATAATAATAATAATAATAATAATAATAATAATAATGTCAACCAAAGCCTGGAGATTCCAGGATAGCAACTGTAAAACCACGCATGATGTATCTTCATCTTCAGAGTATCCACAGGAGGTCACTACTGGAAGTATGACTGTCAGAGAAAAATGAGGCATGGCTAACAGTCCCAGGCCACCTGGTTGGTAACTCAGAGGCAGACTGGCTCATGTATCCATGCCCTTGGCCATGAGGCTGTGCACCCTGCGCCCTGCACCACCCTGCTGTCCCCAAAGGGTCAGCACTAGGGTCCTTGCTAATGCAGAGAGGAGGTACTGCGGCCAGAGCAAGAGGCAGAACCACACGGGTAGGCAGTAGCAAGACTATGATTCAAACCCAGATCTGTCTGAGCCCTGAGTCTGTCCTTAGCTGCTGCCAGATGCTGCTAGGAAAGAATACGTAATCACAGTGAATTAAGCATCCTAGTGGAGACTGCTGTTCCGGACCCACATCCAAGCTTCTGCCCAGGCTCTGTGCCCGGGAAGTGGGCATGCTCCCTTTTTGGGCCACACCAATTGGTTCCTCCTCTGGTTCCCAGATGAGTTGGGCTCTGGACTTAGGTTGTAGGGCCCCGTGCAAATTAAGAATGGAGCGTCCTTTGTATAAATAGTATAAATAAGAATTTTCAGACAGGGCAACTCAGCATTAAATCAAGGGCAGGGCCTTGTGCACGGTAAAATGCCAAGGAAGCTGGCACAGACCCAGGGGGCCCAGCAGGAGAAAGGACAGAACCATCAGAGTGAGGCTGGGCATTATTTCCTGGCTCTTGCTGCAGCAGCATCACAGGCTGGGCTGGGTTGCTCCTAAGGGTCTGGGTTCCTGCCTAGCCCGGAAGGGAAAGGCTTCTGTTGTCAGCCCCCGCAGGGCCACAGCGCTGCACTCCCTGGGGCTCCCTCCCCCACATCCCGTTCAGCAGACTCTCACTGGGCTGACTTTGTTTCCAGTGGGGACCGTTACAATCCTGGAACCCCAGTTGTTGAAAGCTCACCCTGTCCTGGGCACTGTGTTCAGTGCGTCCTTCCTGGGCACGGCTCCCTGGCACTGGGAGGCCTGCATGTACTCGAGGGCTGACGGGCAGCTCTGTCAGAGGGAGCAACTGAGCATGCATCCCAGGGAGGATCTACACCAAGCCCACCTGCTTCCGCTGCCCATGCCCTTGCCCCACCTCTGCCCGACCTTCTGACCACCCTCCGAGCAGGGTTGATATTCCAGGGAATCCCTCAGAGCCGACAAGGGGCTGAGTTACCCCTGTGCCTATTTTGTCCAACCAATGGGGTCTGGACCTCAGGGGCCAGTGGGAAGGCTCACGGTTCCCCACCGTGGTCTAAAACTCTCCAAGGGAGGAAGGTGGACAGACTGCGTCACCTTGGGTGAGCCACACATGCCTTCTGTGCTGTCGATTTTGGGGTACATAAGTATCTCCCCACAGGGATGGTGGGAGGAGAAGGGGTTCACAGTGCCTGGCACACAGCCTGCATCAGCAGTTCTCAAAGTACAGCCTGGGGACCTCTGTACTTTGGGGATCCCTGAAATCATTTTTTTTTTCTAAATTTTTATTTTTAATTTTTTTCTTGTTTCAGAACTTTTGTTTGTTTATTCACTCATTTTTATGGCCGGCTCAGCCCACCTTGAGGGCAGGGCTGGCTCAGCATGTGGTGCCGGGGATCGAACCGTGGTCCCTGAAGCTGCCCAAGCTTTCCCAAGCAGGCACTATAGACCACTGAGCCATCCCACCGGGCCCCTCCCTGAGATGTTTTCAATGCATTTGTTAGAGTACAATTTTTACTTAACTACTAAAGTACTATTGCCTTTTGCCTCCTGAGTGTATGGCAAGGGTTTTATGGAACCCAGAACACCCACATGACCCCAACACACTGGATATAGGCCAAGTGTGAGAAGTCAGCTCTCTCCTATTCTAGACTGCAAATAGAGTTAGAAAAACAAAATTGCCAATCCTCTCTTTGCATTTAAAAATATATATATAGTTCTTGTTCATAAGCAAGGTCATGTGGGTTAAGATGTGGCAGATTTACTTTCTTCTACAAATTCTTTCTTGTACTGGGAATCAAACTCAGGACCTTGTGCTTGCCAGGCAGGTGCTGTGCTACTACTCAGCTACATCCCTGGCCTGTGGCAGATTTAATACTATCAAGTTTTCCTTCCTGGGTCAGTGAGATAGCTCAGTGGTCTAAAGCACGGGCTTAGGCAAGCTCCCCGGCACCACACGCTGTGCCAGCCCCACGCCCAGGGCGGGTTGAGCTGGCCGTAACATAAAATAAATAAAGTTTTAAAAAAGTTTTCACTTCCCACATGGCAAATACTAGTCTGATCCACACAATGAAAACTCTTTGAAGATCTAATAATTCGTAAGTGGTAGGGGAAACAGACACGTCACACCACGTTCAGCTGTGGTCGGCTCTTCGCTCCTGTGCCTATCTGTCCAGGCAGGACGGCAGCCCGTGAGGGCCATGGCTTTTCATGACTTGCCTACTGTGGTATGTCAACACCACCTTAGGTGCCCACTAAGCATCTGATGCACGAAACATAACTGATATCACCTGCTGTTATTTTTTTTTTTTCACTTGCCAATATTATCGCTGTTTTCTTCCCTACGTCCTGTGCCAGACACTTTATCAGCCAACGAGGCATCCAGAAAGAGCAGGGACCTGGATTTGAATCAAATGTCTGCCACTTTTTCTCCTGGGTCAGGAAGCTTACAGCCCTGAGCCTCAGTTTCCCACTGAGCACAGCTAGACATTGTTCCTTCCCCGAAAAGGCAGGGGTCATTCCGCCCCCAGAAAGGACATTCACACTTCCAACTGCCCCCCACATCTGACCATCCTGTCTTGAGCACTGAGCAGCTGTCAAACCGGAAGTTGGGATAATCCAGGCCCGTGCCTGTGCTCTAGGAGCCCCCGTTCGTAAGGGAAATACCGGTTGTGTGTTTGGGCCAGGAGCTTCTCTTTCTGTGCCTCAGTTTCTCCACTGTTAGCAAAATGGGGCTAATAGGAGTTCCACTCGGTGAGCACGTGGCCCAGGTGAGCAGAGGAAGCGCCCAGCGAATGTCACTAATTCTGGGCAAAGCCTACGCTCCTGCTCTGGGCCTTTGTTTCTCTATCCAGCAAACAGGTGCCAGGGTCCAGGAAACCTGCACCGTGCTGCCTATTTACCAACTTTTTCTCAGCCAGGGATCTCTACTCATGTCTTAGAGCACACGTCCTGGGGTGGTGGCTGCCGGCAATGGTCACTACCAATCGATGGCTTCAGTACCCTTTCCCACCCTTCCAGCCCATTCTATACCCTGGAAATAAATCCCTTCAATCGCCTCAGTTTGAAATCCCTCCAGTGGGAACTGACCCTGACCTGGCCCATGGTGGTGCATGGTCCCCCACTGGGCTGACCAGGCCGTACCTGCAGTTTCTTGAGCTGGCTGTTCACGGTGGCCAGGTCTCCCCCGGGGTCCACATCTTGCAGCTGGCTTTCCATGTGGAGGAGCTTCTTGTCTAGCTCAGCAAAGCTCTGCACCAGCTGGTCGGCCTTGCTGGCCTCAAGGAGCTGCCGCGCCTTGGCCTGGGTCGTGCTCTCCAGCTCCGCCCAGCACTGCCGGATCTCACCCAGCTTCTTCCGCACAGAGGCCGCCAGCTCCGGCTTCTCCTGCATCAGCTGCTGGCCCTCCTGTCCCAGGCAGGTGGATGACAGGAGACAAGGGAGTGGGGGCAGGTGGTGGGAGGGACAGAGAAATGCGGGGAGTGACAGGACACAGGAAGAGAGACAGAGGCAGGAGGGCGGGGACAGAAGAGTGGACGTACAGATAGTCCCAGAGATGGAAGGAACCAAGGGAGAGAGATAGGAAACGAGACGGATGGTATGGGAAGGAAGACAGAGAGACACAGAGGCAGGGGACAGGGACAGGGAGAGACAGAAGGACATTGAGTGATGGGCACAGACATGCATATTCAGGCAGCACCACAGGGAGAGGACAGTGAGAAAGACAAGAGACAGAAATGGAAGAAAGATGGGGAGATTAAGAAAGGCAGAGAGACAATGAACTTTCATTAAACTCAAAGTCAAGAAGCAGGGGCCCGGCGGGATGGCTCAGTCGTCTAAAGCGCCTGCTTGGGAAAGCTTGGGCGGCTTCAGGGACCGTGGTTCGATCCCCGGCACCACATGCTGCGCCAGCCCTGCCCTCGGGGCAGGCTGAGCCAGCCATAAAAATGAGTGAATAAACAAACAAAGGTTCTAAAACAAGAAAAAAATAAATAAATAAAATAAAAATTTCTTTAAAAAAATTAAAAATAAAGTCAAGAAGCATGGCTTTGCTATGTGCCCTCAAGCATAAAGTACCAGTGACCCTTTAAGGGTGTAAGGCCAAGTTGGGTCTCCATCGGAGTTGGAAATATGGGGACAGCCAGGCCTATAGGACTAGGGGCTCAGTCAGAGTAAAGAGATGCCCTGGGAGGCGCATACAGCGAGGCCGGGCACGCCGATGCATAGCTGCGATCCTAGTGCTGGGGAGGCTGAGGCAGGAGGACCACCAGCCTGGGCTCCATATGGAATTAAAAGCTAGCTGGAACTGCATAATGAATTCATCTCCAACAAACAAAAAGAAAAATAGCTTAAAGCAAAAGCCTGTCTGATTCCTTCTGAAACCAAGGTTAAGATCCTTGGTTACATAGAATGCACATTAAACACAACAGCCAAGTACCATGGCACATGCCAGGAATTCCAGCTACTCAGGAGACAACAGGATCACAGTTCAAAACCAGCCTGGGCAACTCAGAGACCTCTTATCTCAAAATAAAATAGGGCCAGGGAGATAGCTCAGCAGCATAAGCACACAAGTGCCTGTCTGGCAAGTGCAAGGTCCTGAGCTCGATCCTCAGAACTGCAAATAAATAAATAAATAAACAAATAAATATAAAAGGCTGTAGGGCAGCTCAGCAACAGAACACTTGCCTAGAACAAGTCATAGGTTCTACCTCTGGTACCATAACAGTAACAGTACTATAGGAACTACACCTTGTAAGTGCCTGGCTTTGTGCTACATAATTGCTTGCGCAAAAGCCAGCTTTTACTTTGCTCCAAAGAAAAAAATCAAGACTCGAAAAACATAATTTTCTAAGGTCCCACAGTTGATTATAACTATCAGAACCCAAGGCTGCAAAAATTCAAAGTTCACTTTAACCACTGGCTTCCCAGGGCTGCCCCAACCCTTCTTTCTGGCCTTTTTTTTTACCTTCTGCGTACCAAATGGTGAAGAAGGAAGCCTGATCAAGGCGGGTATAGGAAAGGCTTACCGAGGGGCCAGGCATAATGGTACACTGTATAATCTCAGCTGCTTGGGAGACTGAGGCAGGAGTTTCACAAGTTAGGCCCAGCTTGGCAATTTAGCAAGCTCTTATCTTAAAAAGGGCTCTTGGGAGGTAGCCTGGTGTTTACTGGGTTCAATCTATGGTATCCAGAAAACAAGAAAAGAAAAAGAAAGAAGGAAAGGACAAGAAAAGAAAAAGAAAAAATAAGAGCAAAATGTTAACAAACAAAAGCAAATGGGCACCATGTAGAAGAGAGTCTGGCCATTTGACAGATGGGCAAACTGAGGCTTAAAGAGATTATGTGAACCATCTTCATACCACACTGCTAGCACCAGGAGCAGAGGTTGAACTATGAACTAGTTCAAGGGTGTGAGGCCAGCAAGATGGCAATGGAAGGTGTCAGACATGAGGCCTCCAGCCCTGGCATGGAAAGGGGGCTGTCTACATCCTCACCCTCTCGATCTTCTCCAGCCACTCCTTGTTCTGGGCCAGCTCGGCCATGAATGCCTGGTGCCGGAGCCATCTCTTGTGCAGCTTGTGGCTATCCTCCCGTGTGCCGTCCCTTGCCATCAGCATCTTCTCATGGATCCAGCCATCCAGCTGTGCAGGGCAGGGCAGCAAGGGTTCAGCCAGTGGCCCCATCCTTGCACTTTCCCCATCCCCTCCAAGAAGTCCCAGGTTTGGGTCCTGGGATGTTAGGGTTATAGGGTGGGGGAAGTGGTGGAAAGGCTTTTGCAAGCGAGGCCTTTACAGTGGGCAGGGTCTGTGGTGCTCAGTCTCCTTCTTGGGTGGAAGACCGACGGAAGGCTCCTCAAATAACCCTTCAGCTCTCCTGTCCTGTGGGCAGTACTCCTCCTTCTCTCTACAAGCCCCCAAGCTATGACTCCTGGGCCAGTTTTCCTCCCACTGAAGGCTAAGTCAACACCCCCACACTCCCAGAAACTTCTTCAGGCTAAGAAGCTAAAGTTCAGTTCAGTGACAGCCATACCCATAGCAAAACTCCGGTCCTTCCATTCACCCTTTGCCATCCCTAGGAAGGCCAATTCAAGATCTTTAACCCATTCTGGAGGGGCAGAAACTTCTCTCTGCCTCAGTTCCCCCTATATGTCCAGGTCGACTCCCAGAACAGGCTGCCAATTGGGGTTACATCTTGCTCCCTATAAACCAGTCCTCCGATCTGAAGTAGACCCGGGCTCTAAAACTAAAATCCAGTACCTCTAGTGAACCCAAAGGGCTCCCAAATTCCAGCCCTGGGATTTTAAGACTGGTTCCCCAGGGGCCCGGCAGGATGGCTTAGTGGTCTAAAGCGCCTACTTGGGGAAGCTTGGGCGGCTTCAGGGACCGGTTCGATCCCTGGCACCACATGCTGCGCCAGCCCTGCCCTCAGGGCAGGCTGAGCCGGCCAT
>PVJA010027424.1:0-5000 GCA_004027025.1 Myocastor coypus
AAAAAAAAAAAAAAAGAATCATTTTATTTTTTTCTTGTTTCAGAACTTTTGCTTGTTTATTTTTATGGCCGGCTCACCCTGCCCTGAGGGCAGGGCTGGCGCAGCATGTCGTGCTGGGGGTCGAACCGCGGTCCCTGCAGCCGCCCAAGCTTTCCCAAACAGGCGCTTTAGGCCACTGAGCCATTCTGCCGGGCCCCATGTACAATATTTTCAGATTTATGTATTTATTTGATTTTTTGAGACAGGGTCTTGCTATGCACTTCAAGCTGACCTCAAATTCACTATGTAAGGCCAAGTAGATAGCTCAGTGGCCTAAGCACCTGCCTAGTAATTGCAAAGTCCTGAGTTCAATCCTGGTACAAAAAGAACAAAACAAACCTGTATTCAAATTCACTGTGCAAGCTGGGCCGTGTGGCACATGCCTATAGTCCCAGCGCTTGGGAGGCTGAGGCAGGAGGGTTGGTGCAAGTTCAAGACCAGCCTGGGCTACAAAAATGAACTCAAGGCCAGCCTGAACTGCACAGCGAGACCCTGTCTCAAAAAGACAAACAAAACAAAACAAATTCACCATGCAGCCCAGGCTGTCCTCAAACTCTTGATTCTCTGGCCTCAGCCTACCAAGTGCTAGGATTACAAAGGTTTGCCACCAAATCAAGCTCCCACTTACATATTATTTTTTCTTTTTGTTCTGGGAATTCAACTCAGGACTTTTTGCTTGCCAGCCAGGCACTGTGCCATTGAGCCATATTCCCAGCTCTGTGTGACTCCTACAGTGACTTCCGGTTCCATCCATGTTGTTGAAGCACTCTTACTTCTGGCTGCATAATATTCCATCCCAGCCAGAGGCCACATCATCTTCATCCATTTGCCTGTCATAGGATGCCGCAGTTGATTCTATAGCTTGGCCACTGTGACTTGTGCCACCAGAAATGAGTGAGTGCTAGAATCTCTTTGATCTATTCATTTCCTTTGCATCGAGCCACAGTGTGAGATTGCCAGGTCATATGGTGGTTCTAATTTTAGTTTTTTTTTGAGGAACCTTCATATTATTTTCCATAATAACTGCATTAATTTGCATTCTCTCTGGGCATGAAAGTTCCCCTTCTTTTGCATCCTAGCAGTATTTGTCATAAACTTTTGCTTATACCTAGTCAAAGTGGGGTAAAATGGAGTCTTGGTGCGGTTTGGATTTGCATGTCTCTGATAATTAGTGGGGCCCAGCAATGTTTTACACACCTGTTGACCATTTGCTTTGCCACTGTAAAACATTTTGATTTTTTTGTCTCCTTGTGAAACAGGTTCTCAGTATGCAGCTCGGGCTGACTTTGAGCCCACTGCGTAGCCTGGGCTGGCCTCGAGCTCCTGGTGACCCTCCTGTCTCAGCCTCCCGAGTAATGGGATCACAGGTGTGTACCACCCCCATAGTGGCTGTGAGATAAATTCTTGAGGGAATTTCTTCATTCATCCTTCCACTGACACAAGGTAAAAACTCAGTAAATAGGATGACAGTAGGTAGTCCAGGGTGGCCTTGAACTCTTGGAGTGGCGCAGGCCGGTCTCGGACTTGGAGTGAGAGGCCTCAGATCCTCTGTCTCTCTGAGGCCACCCATACACTGCCCATAAACAATTTTCCCCATCATCCCAGAAGTGACATAGATAAAGGGTGAGTCCAGGGGCTTTCACTGACTGGGGGGGGGGGATGAACTGTGCGTGTCCCCCTCCTCACTCAGCCATGTCCTTCTGGGTTCCCAAGCGTCTCTTTCCACTGTGGAGGGAGCTTTAAACACCTGAGTCAGATCACATCTCTTGTCTCCTTAGAGCAAAAGCCAAGTCTTTGTCACAGCCCACAGGGCCCTGCAGGACCTGCAGTCCACTCCCCGTATCTCTGGCTCATTGCCCTGTGGCTGCAGCTGCGCCAGCCTCCTCATCCAATCCCCACACAGCCCCAGGACCTTTGCTCTGCTGGCCAGTTCCTCCTTCCTGGATCTCCTCTTCTCCCGCCCACCCACACCTGCAGGCTTACTCTTATGGGCAACTATCTTTCTCTTCCTACTCTACATTTCTCCAGAACTTTGACTATATTCTCACTGATATTGTTTATTAATTTTGCTTTCTTGTTGTGCCGGGGGTCGAACTGTGAGTCTCAAATATGCCAGATATGTGCTGTAGCACTGAGCCACGTCCCCAACCCTGTCCAATTTCTTCCAATTTTTCTTTTCTTTTCTTTTGTTTTTTTGAGACAGAGTTTTACCTTGTAGCCCAGGCTGGCCTTAAACTCTTGGCGATCCTCCTGCCTCACCCTCCCCAGTTCTGGGATCATCGGGCATGTGTCACCCTGCCCAGCGTATCAACCAAACACAATGCAGTTTGCACACAGCTCCTACTATTAATTATGAGTCCTAATAAAAGGGATTAACAACCACCCACACGTCGCAGACGTGGGGTCCAGGCTGAGGTGGGGGTGGGGGGATGCTGAGGCGGAACCCAGCCTGGCCAACCGAGCAGTTTAACAAGACGTGGTCTCAAAATAAAAAGCATAAAAATGGCTGAGGGGCAGCTCCGTGGTGGAGCAGTCCTAGGTTTGATCCCCAATGCTGAGAGAGGAGAAATACAGCGACCACCGCAAAAGCATTTGGAACATTTTGGCCCACGCCTCGGGGGAGGTTAGAGGTCAGCACAGCTAGGCTTCTGCTGGCGATCAAAGGCTGGGCACAGGCGACCTCTGTCCCCAGCGGTTCCGGGCCAGCATCACTGAACTGGCAGCGCGCAGAGGATCTGTGCCGGCCTTGGCGGTCACTTTCGAAGCTGGAGGGAGGGTCCCCAACATCCGACATTTCCGAACTCCAGCACTAGCAACGCCTACCACACGACCAGGGATCATCCCTGTGGTATTGGGGGGCGGCCCCCAAGGAGGAGGCGCTGATCGGAGGGGGGAGGGGGGAGGGGCACGCGCCCCTGCTCACCACCGCCTGAACATCTGCGGGGCTTGTTTTCTTTTCCAACTGTCAAGCTCGGGGCGGAGCCTCCTCTGCACCTCTCAGACCTGGGGGCGGAGCCTCCTCTGCACCTCCCAGGCCTGGGGGAGGGGCTCGCTGGGGGCCTTTCCGGCGGCGTCTATTCCCTTAGCAACCATGGAAGCCCGGGAAGAACCAGCCTGGAACCTGGCCTGGCACGGACGGTGCTTCCTGGAAGTTTGAATCCCACGAACCGGTTACCTGAGGTCTGGGGCCTCAGTTTCCTTTTTGTAAAATTGGGGTATCATTGATCCTTTGTAACATCTTTCTTTCTTTCTCTTTTGTGGGACCAGGGTTCGAACTCACGACCTTGCACTTGCCAGGCAGGCACTTGTGCCACGAAACTATCTCCCCACCCCCTCTTTTTTGGTGGCACTGGGAATGGAACCCAAGGCCTTGAGTGTGCCAGACTAGTTCTGTACCCCTGAGCTATCCCCAACTCCTATGTGCTAACATTTTAAAAAATTTTTCCATCTATATGTATCTATATTTTACTTTGAGACTTTTTAGACAGTGTTTTGCTAACTCGCCAAGTTGCCCAGACTGACTTTGAATTTTCAATTCTCTGGCCTCAGCTTCCTAAGTAGCTAGAACAATAGGGTGTGTGTATGTGCGCACGCATGTGTGTGTTGTACCTGTGAATCTTTAAATTATCTCGGCATCCTTCGGATTGTCAACTTTTTTTTAAAAAAAAAAGTGTATTTAGGGGCCAGGCAGGATGGCTCAGTGGTCTAAAGCATCTGCTTAGGAAAACTTGGGCGGCTGCAGGGACCGAGGTTCAATCCCCGGCACCACATACTGTGCCAGACCTGCCTTCAGGGCAGGCTGAGCCGGCCATAAAAATAAATAAACAAAAGTTCTGAAACAAGAAAAAAAATAAATAAGTGTATTTAGTACAGGGTCTACAGGGTCTCACTACATAGATCAGACTCGTAGTGATCCTCCTGTTTTCAGCCTCCCAGGTGCTGGGATTATAGGTATGTGCCACCATGTCCAGTCTCAGTTGTCCTCTCAGAGCACCCCAGGAGCAGGCTGACTTGGCATGTGGAGCCGAGAATAGAAGCTTGGTCCAGTCCCTGAGCTTTGCTTAAGCAGGTGCTTTAGTCTGCTGAGCTGTCTGGCTGCCCCTGAACTGTCAACTTTGTAACCAACCCTATATAAAATTCCCAATTCCCTTATTTCTTTTTTTTTTTTTTTTTGTCTTTTTGAGACAGGGTCTCGCTATGCAGTTGAGGCTGGCCTTGAGCTCACTTTTGTAGCAGCCCAGGCTGGTCTCGAACTCGCACCGATCCTCCTGCCTCAGCCTCCCGAGTGCTGGGATTACAGGCATGTGCCACCACGCCCGGCTAAATTCCCTTATTTCGATGAGTAAAATTATTATGTACTGCAAATATACATGAGTAAAAAATTTTCAAATTAATAAATGTCCCCTTTGAGTTTGCTTTCTTACTAGGCCCTGGTGCAAGGTTGCTAGACAGGTTTCTGTTTTAAGTATTGTTTTTTCAAATACAGTTTACCAGGTGTGCTGGTGCATGCCTGTAATCTCAGCACTAGGGAGGCTGAAGCAGGAGGATTGCTTGCTGCAAGTTTGAGGCCAGGCTAGGCTGCATAATAAGACCCTTGTCTCAAAAAAAAAAAAAAAAAAAAAAAGGTTGGGGGTGGTGATAACTCAGCAGACTAAAGCACCTGCTTAGGCAAGCACAGGTACCAGAGTTTGTTTCTTGGAGCCATATACCGCACTGGCCCCACCCCTGGGTGCGCTGAAAACAGGAGAATCACTACCAGTCCAAGCTGTAGTGACACCATGTACCAAATACATTGAAAAAAGTAAAACATAATTTTATAATAAAGTCCTCCGTTTTTAGCACATACAGGCCCAATTTTTCCAAGAAGCTATATATTCAGTCACCATTATAGTCAAAATGTAAAATGGTTCCATGCCCAAAATTCCCCATGCTTCTTGTTACTCAGATCCCACCATACCCCC
>PVJA010027424.1:10000-12508 GCA_004027025.1 Myocastor coypus
AGCAGGGCCCCTTCCCCCCGGCGCTTGGTGGCCCTAGGAAAGCCAGCCCATCTCAGACACTTCTCCTCAGGTTCCTCCTCAGGGGTGGGGGTGGCTGAGGGCCAGGAGCCTGGAGATCATCCTGGGGCCTCCCCAAGTGTGTGTGTGTGGGGGGCTCAGCAAGCCTCTCTGTTCCTCAGCACTGGGGACAAGGGCAGGGGTCAGTGCATGAGTCTGAGGTGGGCTCTCGGGGTGAGCAAGAGGACAGAGGACAGGGGCGCTCAGGCTGAGAGTGGTCGGGCAGCTGTGGGTCAGATCCTAGCCCCGCTGTTGGCTGCATTTTGGTGGCTCTACCAGCACAGCCGAGGCAGGACGAGTTATCAAGAAGGGTGTTCCTTTGGGCTCAGAATTTGGTCCAAGGCCAAGGCCCACATCTGGAAGTGGCTTTGCTGCTGGCCGAGTCCCCGGGCCACGCAGGGCATCACATGAGGAGAGGCAGGAAGGGCGTGTGTGTGTGTGTGTGTGTGTGTGTGTGTGTGTGTGTGTGTACATGTCTCTCCTGGTCTCGCTCCTGTGCGGTCTTGTTTTCCTGTAATCTCTCAGTCCCATACCACTGAGCCTCATACTAGCCTCCCTCTCCTCTTTTTTCTTTTCTTTCCCAGGCTGACCCCAAACATTTAAAAAAATTAGCTAATTTAATTATTAGAGGGTGGGGCTGGGGAGATAGCTCCGAGGCACAAGTGCCTGCTGGGCAAGTGCAAGGTCGTGAGTTCGAACCCTGGTCCCACACACACACAAAAAAATAATAATTATTAGAGGGTCTCACTAGACAGTTCAGACTCATAGTGATCCTCCTGTCTCAGCCTCCCCAGCACTGGGATTACAGGCATGAGCCACGATGTCCAGAGTTCTGAGGCCAGCACAGCATGGGGTACTGGGGATCAAACTCCAGTCCTAGCGCTTGCCAGGCAGGCACTTATAACACTGAGCTATCTCCCCAGCCTGGCCTTAAACTTGTGGCAGTCTTCCTGCCTCAGCCTCCCAAGTGTTAGGATCGCAGGTGTGGGCCACCAGTCCCAGCGTCTCCCTCTCCTAATGCAGCCACTATAATTCATCCGGGGACTCTATCCTGACGACCTGTCCAGCAGTCCTCACTACCCAAAGGCTCCACTGCTAAAGGCCTGGGTCAGGTGAGGTTTGTGCCTTCTCAATACAATACCTCATCATGGGGACTACATTTTAACACTGAAGTCCTCAGAGGACACATTCAAACCATTTCCAAACCATTGCACTAAATTTTCCTCCTCCTCAAAACGGGGCAATAACCCTAGTATGGTGGCCCACTTCTGTGATCCAGCGCCCAGGAGGGGGAGGCTGAGGCAGGAGGATCACCAAAAGTTCAAGGCCAGCCTGAACTCCGTACTGAGACCCTCTCTCTCAGAACCAAATAACCCAATAAATGCAGCGATAGCAACACTAACGCGCACCCTTGGGCGGGAGCGCGCGCCCAGCCAAGCCCAGCAACACAGTTGGGGCAAGCAAGCGTTAGCCATTATTGTCACAGACCCTATAATTAGTGGAAGCTTGTCCCAGCCCCTTCCCTCTCCTCTCCTGCCCTGCCTGGGCGCTCTCCAAGAAAAGGTCCCTGTTTCCTTCCCCTCAGTCCCTTCCCCAAGCTGAGCCCCGCTCTCCCCTGATCTCTCATGGTAAACCGCGCTGAACCGTACTGAACCACTGAACCGGAAGTCCAGGCCTCCAGATGACCTGGCGAAGACGCTGGGTGGCCCTAGAGGTGGGAGGAAGGCGCGGAAGTTGCCTGTTGGCGGGGTCTGTGCAGCTCAGGGGACATCACCTTGGTGTGGGACCCGCTGTGCCCTGGCAGACAGCCGGATGTGTCTGTGGCCTTGACATCACCCCCACCTCCTTGGCCCAGGGGAGACAGGGCAAACTGCTGAGCCAGGCTGCGCCGGTGGGGGGGTGGGGGGGGACTTCCTTCCCAGCTTCAGGGCCCCAGAGGTCTGAGATTTCCGCTTGCTCTGATAGCCCTGCTGAGGAGAGCCCCAGTTTTTTTTTGCTCCTCCTCCCCTGTGGGCTGAACACCTGGTGTCTAGATGTTGCCCTGGCAACACATCTCCATCTGCAGAGGATGTAAAAGAGGTTTTGCTGAGGTCTAAGTGGACCCCAAGATCTGGCCTGGAGCCTCATAGCCTCTGAAATCAAGCTCAGGGAAAAGAGCAAAATGACAGCTTACTGAAAAAACTGTTTTTTTTTTTTGTTTTTTTCAGTACTGAGAATGGCATCCAGGGCCTTTGTACTGACTGAATGGCATTCCCACCCCTTTTCTTATTTTTGGAGATTGGACTCACTAAGTGTCTCAGGCTGGGCTCTGTCCAATTTAGGACCCTCTTGCCTCAGCCTCCCAGAATGCTGGCGTTACAGGTGAGCACTACCACACCTGGCTTCTTTGACATTTCCTTTGCTTTTTTCTTTAAATAATTTTTTATTTTATTTTATTTTTTTCTTGTTTCA
>PVJA010027424.1:12608-28647 GCA_004027025.1 Myocastor coypus
TTTTTTTTTTTTTTTTTTTAAATGTGTTTTATCTTAATACAAATTGAAACTCAGTGTGTTAAATAAAAAATATAGCATGATAGCTGTGTGGCACAAGTGCCTGCCTGGCAAACGCAAGGTTGTGAGTTTGAACCCTGGTCCCGCGCGCACACACACACACACACACACACACACACAAACACACACACAATATATATATATATATATATATATATATATATATATATATATATATATAGCATGGGTGCTGGGAAGATAGCTCAGTAGAATAAGTGCTTACCTGGCAAGCTCAAGGGCCTGAGATGAACCCTCGGTTCCTCAAATAAAATAAAGGAAAATAAAAAATATGTAGCATGGAGCACGGCAGTGCGTGCCAGTAACTTGTAGATTGGAGGGACCGAGTCAGTAGCATCAATGCTAGTTTAAAAACAGCCTGAGTTACACTGTGAGATCCTGTGTCAAAAGCAAAAGAAAAATAAATTGTGTGTGCATGTGAGTGTGTGTGTGTGTGTGTGTGTGTGTGTGTGCGTGCACCCAGGACCTTTGCACTGAGCAACAGCCCCAAACTTTTTTCTTTTCAAAATCGTATTTATTTGTTTATTTTTTTTCACTTTTGCATCATGGCCTCACTTCGTAGTCCGGTCTGGCCTGGAACTCCTGGCGACCCTCTTTCCTCTGCCTCCTGAACAGCAGGGACTGCAGGTGCTGATACGGACACTGCCCGGCCAGTGCAAGCATGCTGCCCAGGTGCACGCGGCTCCGATGTGCAACCCCCGCGCTGCACGGAGTGTCAGAGCATGGGCCTGCTCATCTTTGTGGCTTTCCGTCTGGCGGTGCTCCCTGTAGGGCAGAGCCGTGAGCTCGTGCTTGTGAGGCAAACGCTGTCACAGAGCTACATCCTGAGCCCTTTTTTGGTTTCATTTTGAGTCAAAGTGTCACTAAATTGCCAAGGTTGACCTGGAACTTATGATCTTTCTGCCTCAGCCTCCTAAATAGTTGGGAATATAAACTTGTGTTACCAGGCTATCTATCTACCTGTCTGTCTGTCTGTCTTTCTGTCTGTCTATCTATCTATCTATCTATCTATCTATCTATCTATCTATCTATCTATTATCTATCTTTTTTTTGTATTATGGCCAGCTCAGGCTGCTCTGGGGATGGGGCTGGCACAGCATGTGGTGCCGGGGATAAAACTGCAGTCCTCGCAGTTGCTAAACTTTCTTAAGCAGGTGCTTTAGACCACTGAGCTGTCTTGCTGGCCCCACTACGTTTAATATTATTAACTATTATTATTGTCATTGAAAGCACTGATTTTTTTTTTTTTTTTGAGACAGGGTCTTATTATGCAGTTCAGGCTGGCCTTGAACTCGCTTTGTAGCCCAGGATGGCCTTTGAAGTCCTCGTAATCTTTCTGCCTCAGCTTCCCAAGTGGTGGGACGACACATGTACTCCATTACGCCTGGCCTATAAGAACTCATGTCCTGGCTAGGAAGGCAAGAAATGCATGAGCTTCTGTTGTCTATGTCTTTGTACATTTTTACGTTGTCAGCACAAGCTGACATTTTTAAACAGCTCCTCAGGGTGCCTTGGCCAAAGCTGGGCCTTTCTTACCTACCTTTCCTGTCCTTCAGCTGTCCTCCCTGAGGGTGACAGCTGTGCCGAGCAGCGCATGCCTTCCCTGGAGGTGGCTCGTGAAGCCACAGGCAAATGTGTGTGTATTTATACAGCCCTTAAAAAACACACGGAGAAATGGAGAAAAGCAGGGCGCACGGTGCGTTTGTCAGTGGAGGGTGTTCAAATGTATCCGTCTTGCACCAGCGCACACGAGACTGTGCTACATTTTTATTTTTATTTGTTTTGTGCTGAGGGTTCAACCCAGGGCTTCACATGTGGCAAGCACTCCATCTCTACCGTTCAGCTCTATCTGCATCCACATTTTATTAATTGATTAATTAATTAATTATCATTATTATTATTTTTGAGACAGGGTCTTGCTGCATCGTACAGGCTGACCTTGAACTCATAGTGATCCTCTTGCTTCAGTCCGAGTGCTAGGATTACAAGTGCGTGCCACCACATCTGGCTGCAGCCCCCATTTTAAGTTAGTTTTGTGGGTGCTAGGGGTGGAATCTGGTGCCTCGTGGATGCTGGGCAAGGGCTGTACCCCTGAGCTCTATCTTCACAATTTCTTAATTTTTTCTTTGGTTGTGTCTCTCTAGGTAGCCCAGGTTGGTCTTGAACTTGTCATCCTCCTGCCTCAGCCTCCTGAGTAGCTGAGATTACAGGTGATCCCTACCATGTCTGGCCCCATTTTTATTTTTATTTTTATTTATTTATTTTTTGCCTTTTTGAGACAGGGTCTCACTATGCAGTTCAGGCTGGCCTTGAGCTCACTTTTGTAGCTCAAGCTGGTCTTGAACTCACAGTGATCCTCTTGCCTCAGCCTCCCAAGTGCTGGGATTACAGGCGTGAGCCACCACACCCGGCTAGGCCCCATTTTTAATTTTTAAAAATATTTATTTATGTGGTACAGGGTCTCACTACCCAGCTCAGACTCAGTGAGCCTTCTGTCGCAGCTCCCCTAACACTGGGATTACAGGCAAGTGCCACCATGCCCGGTTTCGGTGGCTGGCACAGTGCACCCAGGGCTCATGGCTGGCAGGACATGCAGGATGGGGGATTGACTCTGGTCCTTGCACTGAGGCCTCTGAGCTCTCTCCCTGGCTTCTGCTTTTATCAGGATGGCCAGGGCTCTACTCTGATTTCCTTTTTTCTTTTTCTTGTTGCGCAGAGACACTCCTAGGTAGACCATACATAAAGAAGAGAGGAAGCGGCCACTCCTGGCTTTTTATCGGTTCCACTGCAAGGTGCTGTGCAGCTTTCATTTTTGTAATTTAATTTATTGTTGAGGTAGCACATGTGTGCACATGCTAGGAAAAATCAAAAAGTACAAAGGATGCCCCGAGGGGAGGCGGAGCGGGCTGCCTCCGCGGCTCGCATCTGCTGGTTTCTCTTCCAGGAAAGGAGCCACTTCTCCTTTCCCCTTTCTTTTTTTGCAGTACCAGGGATCAAACTCGGCACCTTGTGCTTGCCAGGCAGCCCCTGAAGCCACTGAGCTATCTCTCCAGCCCTCCTTCCTTCTTTTTTGCTGGATACTCTGTGTGAAACGTAACATCTCTGCGGGAACCTGGAGTGTTGTCTGTTTGTGTGACGGTACCAATGTATTTTTTGAGACAGGGTTTTGTTGTGTAGTTCAGGGTTGGCCTTGACGTCATTGTGCAGCCTCGGCTGGCCAGGATTGAATTGCCTCAATCCTGCCTCAGTTTCCTGAGTGCTGGGATCACAGGCATGAGTCACCACGCCCAGTCTGATGACACATGTGTCCCTCCAAGCCCGTCGTCTGCAGCCCTGTCGGTGGTTAAGTGGCAAGTGGAGATGCAAATAGATTATGGATACATTTGCACAAATGGTAGCCTTGTCTTTCCCCTGGTGGTGCTGGAGAAGGAACGCAGGCCCTCATGCCTGCTAGGCCAGCGCTTTGTCCCTGAGCTGTGCCCCAGCCCCCGGCAACTTCTTCCTTCCTTTTTTCCGTCTTCCTTTTTTTTTTTTTTTTTTTTTTTTTTTTTTTTTTTTTTTTTTTTTTTTTTTTTTTTTTTTTTTTGGAGGTGCTAAGGATAATACTTAGGTACTTAGGGGTGCTCTCTACCCCTAAGCCAGATCCCTATTTATTTATTTATGACACAGAATCTTCAGTTGCCATCCTGGATAGCACTTGGAGTTGCAGTCCTGCCTCAGCCTCCCTCAGCCCAGCCTGTTCGGCCAGCCTGGCTCTCTTTATGTGTACATGTATTTTTGTTGGTGTATGTTTTGGGGATTTGGTACACGTGTATGCCATACCTTGGTCATTTTAGTTCCCTTTCTCCTTGCCTTACTCTCCCCACTCTGCCCCCCCATCTCCAAAATATCTGCCTCCCCATTTCCTCCCACCTCTCCTCTATTTTACTCTTTTATTTATACACTGAGCATCTCAAGGAAGAAAAACTACAGAACAGTCAGCTCTCTGTGCCGGTCTTACTCACCCAGCGCACTGGACTTAGGATCCCGCAGCATGTACTTCACTCCTGGGCTGAATACAGTTGTGTTGTGTCTACAGCCCCCGTTCTTTATCCGATTCTCTATGGTGGGTTTGTTTGGTACCGAGAGTAGGATCCAGAGACTTCGCACTGAGCTACATCCCAGAGCTTTTTTTATGTTTGAGAGACAGTCCCTCAAAGCCTCTAAGTTGCCCAGGCTAGGTTCAAAGTTTAGATCCTCCTGCCTCGGCCTCTCAGAGTGCTGGGATGACAGGCCTGCACCATCATACCCGGCTTGAATTCTGGATCTTATCAAGGCAGAGGACAATTCTGTCTTGGGAACAGGTTGTGACACGCTTTAGGGACGGATCTGTTGAAAGGGCACTCAGTAGACCCCTCATGGCTGCTTACTGTGTTGAAGCATAGAAGGTGCTTCGAGATTCCTTGTTAAATAAATAGAGGCAACCCTGTGCTTCCCTCTTATTCCGGATAAGCCAAGTCTACCCAGCACTGGTTGAGGCCACCTGGCTAGGTGGGGAGCTGTGACGTCATGGGGAAGCGTGACGTCGCACGCCGGCTGGCTCTCACGAGCGGGGGCTGGGAGGGGCAGGGCAGAGCGATGTGGGGGGGCGGACAAAGGGGCCCTGCGCCCCGCCTCTGTCAGCCCCGCGCGCCCCGGCCGGCCTGGCGGGCCACATCTGGAATTCCTGCAGTCGTCGCCGGAAAGGGGAGGAGAGGAGGGCGGGGCAGGCGAGGGGGCCGAGGCGTCGGCTTCTCCGCCCCTTCAGTCCCTGTCCTCAAACCCGGGACGCAGCCGAGCCCTGGCCATAGCACCAGCCCGGCCGCGGCCGCCCGGGGAACGCAGACGCGGTGGCCCCTCCTGCCAGGGCGGGGACCCGGGCCGGCTTTGCCAGGTGAGCGCTTTGGGGGACCGGCAAGGGCGGGGCTCTGAGGTTGCGAGGTCCAAGCTGGAGCGCCGGGGGTACGGACGTCCAGGGAGACCGGGGCGCAGCGGGGCCGTGGCCCGCGTCGCTGCTGCACAGACTGGGCAGCCACCGAGTGTCCCCTTCACGGCTCCAGGCGGCCCCCAGAGACTCGGTCGCGAACTCCCAGACAGCTCCCCGCCTTCCCCGGGCAGGAAGTTGGCGCCGAAGACTAGGCGGAATCCGAGTGCTTTCGACGCTGAAGACTTGGGGAGGCGGGACGTGGATCGCCGGGACCCGGTTTGGGGGGGTGGGCTGGGGGGAGGGGTGCTGCACGCCGCGCCAGGCGGTGCGGGCTGGAACCTGGGTACTGCTGAGCACCGCAACGCAAGGTCACGCGTGAGACCCCCCGCCCCGCCCCCGGGAAGGGTAGACTGCACGTCTGCGTCCCTCGCGTCGTGCCTCAGTTTCCCCGAGGTGTTGGTCTCTTCCAGTTACTCCCGCCAGGGCATGGCTTTGTTCTGGAAAGAGAGAAGAGTGACGCCGTGGCTCAGGCGCCTTTTCGTTTTCCCCAGCCCAGGGATGGCGCGTGCGGGGAGGCACGCGTGGCGTCGCACGCTTTGCAGTCCCGGGCCGAACCTCGCCCCCTCCTCCGGCACGAGTTGACTCACTCGGGGATTTCCACCCCTCCCCCGCCCCTGTCCTCGTCAGCCAGATGCCACTTGTTGAGCCCACGGTGCCCCCCGGGGCGCCAGGCGGGCTTTGGCACCTGGGGGTGTAACTGTTGCAACTGGGGCCCCTCCCCTCCCCTCTTCTGGTCCCCGTGAATCTGGAGGCGGAGCCCTGTGGCGGGTTCCACAAGAGTTGCCCACCCCTACTCGACAGTGTGGGGGTCTCGTGCGTGCGTGTGACGGGCTTGGGGCTCCGAGGCGCCACCCCAGCGCGAGTGTGGATACCGCGCATTCTTCGGCCTGATAAGGAGGCCGAGAGTGCTGCCCGCGCGGGGTGGGGCGGCTGCTGCCACAGTCTCTATGGAGACGGGCGGGCTTTTCGGGGGCGGGTGCTGCCAGGGGTTCAGGCATCCCTGGACCCTTTGCACTTCAGGTCTGGACTTCACTACAGAGCCTGCCCCTAGGGTCTCCTTGGTTGGATCATTCATTCATTCATTCATTCATTGCTTGGATCATCTCTGCTCCTCTACACACTCTGAGTGCCTTTTTTTGCATCACGCATAGGTGGAAGGTTGAGGATGAACTTGGTCATTGGCCGGCAGCAATTTACATCATCCAGTGGAGCTGCAGAGGGAAGACAAGATAAGGTCTTGGTAGTGACAAGTGCTGTGTAGATAAACCACAATGCTGTAATAGAAAGAGTCTGAGGAGGTTGGCGCTGGAAGCTGGTGGTCGGGAGGCCCTTCTGGGAAGTGACCTTTGCATAGAAACCCGGAAGGAAGAGCTGGCCATCGAAAGCTTTGGGAGGAGGATGGAGCAGGTGGAGGTGCAGCGGGGCCAGGGCACCGAGGTGGGGATCTTGGTGGTGTTTAGGAAGTCAGTGTGGCCAGAGCAGCCCACTGCAGGGCGGTGAGTGGGCAGGAGCCACACCACTGGGGACACAGGGAGCCATGGAAGGTGATGGAGTTCCAAGTTTAAAAGCCCCCTCTGCCCCACTGCTTGTTTGAGATGTGTGTGTGTAAGGGATTAGCAGCCAGTGAAAAACCAAAAGAAAAATAAGTGTGGCTAGAGCTGGTCTTGGCAAGGGACAGTGGGACAGGTGGAACTGTGGCCAGTGAGAGCAGTGGCCACAGCGTCTGCCTGTATGCAGTAGGCAGGAGAAGAGCGGAGGTGGGCTCAGGGTTCCTCCGGCCCTCCCTTCCATTAATCTCCTTCAGAGCTGTGTGGTCTGGGTCTTCTCAAGCCCTGGCACTTGGGCTCACCTTCCATGTCAGGCCTGGCCCTTCTGTCTCGTTTAGGGCAGGGATTAATCGTGAAGTTCACACTCTGATAACCACTAGCCAGGGCTGGGCTGGAACTGGCCGACCTCCTGCCTCAGTCTCCTGAGTGCAGCGCCACTCCTGGCTTCCTGAACCTCTGAGCAGAAGCCAGCAAGCACCATCTGGGGAAGTGAGCGTGAAAGCCGACCAGGCGGCCCTCTGACCCTGTGGAGAGCACTGCTTCCTCTGTGGGAACCTTTAATCTGCTTCCTCAAGCCCCCTGCCTTGATAAAGTTCTCCTAGGTGAGATGATACTAGGCTAGTGCGGGCCTCAGTTTCCCCTTCTGGAACCAAGATAGCTAGCTGCCCTCCTGCCACTGATTACTTAGGTTCTAGGTCTCTTTAGGAAAGAATACTCACTTTCTGGCCTGGTCCCTCAGGGATGCAGGCTGAGCACATTGCTTATTTCTCCAGGAAGCCGCAGTAAATCTTTCCTGTCCCCGCCGCCCAACTGCAGAGGGGCGGTGACCCCTTCTTGATCTGAGAGGGGGCGGCGGTGAGGCAAACCCTGGGCTTTTTGCCCACCACCTAATGTGCTTCCCAGGCTTGGAAAGGGACCTGGATGCTCAGGACTCAGGCCAGCGTGGGGGCGTCTGATGGGGTGACCCAGCGGTCACGCTGTGGTTCAGTCTGCCCCTCAGGGACTGAATCCACGCAGTTTTAACTTCCAAATCTGAAAAAAAAAAAAAAAAAAAAAAAAATCTGAGCGCCATCACTTATAAACAGGGAGGGTGGGACGAGGCGGAGAGCGCCCCCAAGTGGACCAATCAAGGTCTGAAGATGGAAAGCTCTAACCAATAGGCAAATCGCTCAGTGGGCTGGTATTGAAAATCTAACCAATCAGAGTGCAGGCTGTTTTCGGGGGCCCGACGGCCAGTTTGTTAAGGTCGAGTCAACCTGGGATCGGCTGCAGCGGGCAGAGGGCATCGGGTTGCCCGGGGCCTTGTCCGGCAGTGGAACAAGGGGCCTCTGTGTGGTGATCAGGGCGGGGCAGCTGTCCCCAAGGACACGCACAAGCTCTTCTCTGTTCCCAAACTAGGACGGATGTCCCTCCGCCCAGAGGGGGCAGCTGCCTCTTTGGGGACAGAGGGGGGCGTCCCGGATTTGAGATGTCTGGGCGACCCCGGAAGCCCGTCACTCCTAGGCTCACCCTAAGAACCGGCCCAACCAGCCTTTTCTGGACGGTTGCTTCGGGCTCACACGTGGTCCTTGTCAGGCGCGCTTCCAGGGACTCCCCGTCTTCCTGGCCAGTTAGCTAAGGCCTGGAGCTACCTCCCTGCACCCCGTTAACCAGCTCCTCTTGAGACCCCCCACCCCGCACACTAGCGCTGGTGTCTGCCCCTCATCCACCCGGCCCACTGAATTTTTCTCCAGCCGTTTTCCCCTCCGCTCTTTTCCTTGAGAGGGGGTGTGGGGGACTCAGGTTTCCTTGGACGCGGGTGTCCTGCTCCCTCCCAGCGGGCTCATGTGACTGCAGCGCAGCTGCCGTGTCTCCCGGCCAGGACCTCCCAGATGGGTCTCTGGTGAGCCCCCCGTCCCCACTACCCTCAGCCAGCTTTCCCCACACCGGATGTGACCAGGACTCCACCCTGTTTGTTCCAGGGGCCTCGCACATCTGGATTTCATCCTGGCTAGGGAGGGGGTGCCAGCGCCCTGCCCACCCCCAGAGACCCTCTGGCCTAGGGCAGAGTTAGATGGCGTTGATGAGAACAAGCTGTGAGGAGTCTTAGTTGACTTAGTCAGCCCCCTCTCCCAGTGGGCTGAGTGGAGGGCACCCACCCAGAGCCCTGTGCGCCTACGGAAGAGGAAAGGAGTAACGTTACTTGCTATGTGCTAAGCATTCTTTGTGAATTTTTTGTTTATAAAAATGGAGTCTTGCTATGTTGCCCTGGGCTCAAGCAATCCTTCTTAGTCTCCCAGGCATTAGGGTTACAGGTTTCTGGTTTCATGCATCTTTAAAAGGTTGTTTTTGGCCAGGCATGGTGGTGCTAGCCTATGATCTCAGCAGTTGGAGGCTGAGGCAGGAGGATCACTGTGAGTTTGAGGCCGGCCTGGACTACACAGTGGGACCCAGTCTCAAGACCTCCCCCCCCCCCCCCCCGGTTGTCACTCTTCTGAAGGAGGCTTTCTTGTGTGTACTGCACAGAAGAGGCCAGAGGCTGGGACCAGACAGACAGCCTTGCCCAGCGGGTCAAAATCGGGTGGGGATGGCTCAGGCTGCACCATCTCCCAGCCCCGTGTCCTTGCAGGTAGTCTGATGCTGGGCGTGCTAACCCTCAGGGCACCCTGGCATCTCCCCACACTCTTATCTTGGGAGCGCCCAGGACCTCCAGGCTTCTACCCAGCCTGAAATGTGCCAGTGGGTGGCAGTGAGCTGGGCAGTGTGCTATCAGTGGTGAGGATCTCACTGACCCGGGTCACAGGCCTGCGCAGGGCCTGAGGCTTCTGTGTGCCTGAGAGAGGAAGAGGCTGCTCCTGGCTGTTGCAAGGTTTTCCACGGGAGCAGAAGATGGGGAGGCAGGGTGCCGGTATGCCCCTCTGAAATAGGGGTCTGGAAGAGTACCTCTCAGGGGCTACTGCCTCTGACCTAGTCTCATTGGCCCTGCTACTTTCTGGAGACTTCTGAGAGTATTCAGACATCCCATAGGTGTCCCAGGTACAAAGCAGGAGGGGTGCTGCATGCCTGTAATTCTAGCATTCCGGAAGGCTGAGAAGCAGGATCCCCGGTGCCAGCTCAATGTGGGGAATTTAGCAAGACTCTCCAAAATCAAAAGGGCTGGGTGGGGATAGTGTTCATTCAGTCATGGGTTCAATCCCCAGGGCCAAAAGAAGAAATGATGATAAATCCAACTTCGTGTGGCCACTCAGAAGTCCCAGAACGAGAATGTTTTGTTTTCCTTTTTGGGGGGATTGGTGTCACTGTAGTTCCTGATACATGGGCCTCAAACTCCCAGCAATCCTCCCACCTCCACTTCCTGCATACTGGCATTACAGGCGGGCCCCAGGACCTTGCCCAGCATGGAACCAGAATTGGAGCTACCACCATGTTGGCACTCTGACCTATTGTCTGTCTGTCTGTCTGCCTCTGTCCTTTGCAGTTTGACAGCTCCATGGCCCCAGCTGGCCACTGAGCCCCACCATGGGAGCTTTCTACTCCGAGTACCTCAACACCGACAAGGTCTTGGAGCACTACAATTACACCAAGGAGACCCTGGACACGCAGCAGACCACGTCCCGCCAGGTGGCCTCCGCCTTCATCATCATCCTGTGCTGCGCCATCGTGCTGGAGAACCTGCTGGTGCTCGTGGCCGTGGGCCGGAACAGCAAGCTGCACTCGGCCATGTACCTCTTCCTGGGCAACCTGGCTGCGTCCGACCTCCTGGCAGGCACGGCCTTCATCGCCAACACGGTGCTCTCGGGCCCCGTCACCTTGAGGCTGACGCCGGTGGAGTGGTTCGCCCGCGAGGGCTCGGCCTTCATCACGCTGTCGGCATCCGTCTTCAGCCTCCTGGCCATCGCCATTGAGCGGCACGTGGCCATCGCCAAGGTCAAGCTGTACGGCAGTGATAAGAGCTGCCGCATGCTACTGCTCATTGGGGCCTCGTGGGTCATCTCTCTGGTCCTTGGTGGCCTCCCCATCCTGGGCTGGAACTGCCTGGGCCGCCTGGAGACCTGCTCCACTGTCCTGCCGCTCTACGCCAAGCAGTACGTGCTGTGTGTGGTGACCATCTTTTCCGTTATCCTGCTGGCCATTGTTGCCTTGTACATCCGCATCTACTGCGTGGTCCGCTCGAGCCACGCGGATCTGGCCGGCCCCCAGACGCTGGCGCTGCTCAAGACCGTCACCATCGTGCTGGGTGTCTTCATCGTGTGCTGGCTGCCGGCCTTCAGCATCTTGCTCCTGGACTACGCGTGTCCCGTCCGCTCTTGCCCGGTGCTGTACAAAGCCCACTACTTCTTTGCCTTTGCCACCCTTAACTCGCTGCTGAACCCCGTTATTTACACATGGCGGAGCCGGGACCTGCGGCGGGAGGTGCTGCGGCCACTGCAGTGCTGGCAGAGGGCGGCCAGGGGGGCGGGACGCCGCGACAGGACCCCGGGCCACCGCCTCCTGCCCCTTCGCAACTCCAGCTCTCTGGAGAGGGGCACGCATATGCCCATGTCACCCACGTTTCTAGAGGACAACACGGTGGTCTGAAGGGAAGGGCCAGGCCACAGAGCTGCTGAGAGAGGGGCCGGTGACCTCAGGCAGAGGTTAGGGGTTGCCAGGCAAGGTGTCCCTCCCCTTGGGCCCTGGCATCCGAAGACAGCCCACAGCCAGGGGAGCTGATGAGGGCCTGGAGTAGCCAGATGGCAGGGCTGCTGTGTAGTGCCAGCGGCCAGCGTGGTGACCCGAGGGACTTTTAAGAGGCTGGGCTGACAAGTGGGAGGGTCAGGATAGGAGCAGTTCACCACCAGGTACAGCCGTGTGTGTGTGCATGCGCGTGTGTGACAGTGGGGCTTGAGCCCAGGGCGTCCACACTGAGCTCCAGCTCTCTCTCCTCTCACCCCCAGCTTTGTTGGGTAATGGTCTGGGTAAGTAGCCCAGGCTGGCCTCCACGTCTTGGCAATCCTCCTGCCTCAGCCTCCTAAGTGATGGGATTCCAGGCGTGCACCACTGTGCTCAACTCTAGTGCTCCTGCTTTTTGAGACAAGGTCTCACTAAGTTGCCCAGGCTGGGCTTGTACTTGTGATCTTCCTGCCTCAGCTTCCCCGAGTGCTGGGGTGACGGGTGTTCGCCCCTATGCCCAGCTCTGATTTTAACATTTTCCACCGTCTCCAGCTCCTGTGTGTGAATGTATCACTCTTGCCACCTCCTGGGGACACTTCTAGGCCCTTCTAGGCCCCCTGCTCCTGGAGCTGGGACCCTCCCTCCCTCCCCTTCCCGGGCGCAATCCACAGCTTCCCCCAACGTGGCCAGGGCCTCCCTTTTGGCGGCTTCTTCCCTTTTCTCTCATCTGCCAGGAAAGGAAGCTGTGACATAGCGATGGGGAGGAGGGCCCGGCCCCACGTCCACTCTTGGACCTCGTCAGCCAGTTGCACTACTTGAGACTCAGAAAAAATCACCCAGGGCCGGAATAACCAGTTTGGGGTGCCCTGGAGGCCCCCACGGGACAGGGTGAAACAGGAGAAGGTTCTGGGGGAGATCTGGCCTCTTCTGCCCACTCCCACTTAGGAGACCACTCCCCAGGCTACTTCACCCTGCATTCCCCCCAAACCTGGGCCCAGGCTGCCCTAAGGCAGGGCAGCCCCAAGCTGCATGGGGCTGGGGTGACCCCTTGCCTGCCTCAAAGAAGGGCCATTGCGGTACAAAGTGTATTTATGCGTGTGTCTGTGTGTGTGTGTGTGTGTGTACCTTCCCTGTACCCCACACCTCCGAGTGGATGCTGTCCTGTGTCCCCGTGTTCCTGCCCATACTGACGCTGCCAGGGGCTTCAGGCCCTGCCCAGATCCCTTTGGGACCAATGGCTCATCTCACGGGCACAGGCAGGGAGCCCTCACTCCTCACAGCAATGTCTTGTGAATGCAGAGGCTGAGCGCAGGGAAGTCTGGGAGCCAGTCGGGAGCCAGTCAGGGCCCTGTACCCCTCAAGAGCTCCCCAGACCGCCCCCAGCCCAAGGCCCAGACCTGAGCCAATAAACGGTTCAATTTCTCTTTCCGTGTTGGTGTGTCAGTGCGGCCCGAACGCTACTCTGCCCCCGTCCCGTGCCCCTGGCCCCCTCAGCTCTGCCAGGGTGCGTGCCGCCCTGAGCGCAGGGCTCCATCCCCAGCCCACTTCTAAGTCTGTGTTTTGAGTCAGGGCCTCGCTGCGTGGCCCAGGTGGGGCTCCAGCTGGCCCTCCTCCTGCCTCTGCCTCCCAGGTGCTAGGATGAGGAGCGTACACAGCTCCGCCTGGCTTGTAGTGGCTTCTGAGAGAACAGGACTCAGCCTGAAGCCCATTCCCCTTGGGCAACCGCCAACACTGTCTGCATCCTCCGGGGGGATTCGTGAGGCCTGTCGTCTCTGCTTCCTTTCCATATGGTAAAGGCCCTCATTATGGTAAAGATTTGATCCCTGGCATCACAGAAAACTAGGGCCTCTCAGGAAGTGGAGGAATTATAAACAGAGATAGGGGTCAGAGAGGTGAAGCAAGGTGTTCAAGGCCACACAGCCCTTGGGAAGGAAAGGCTGGCTGGAGCTCAGCAGGCTGACGGCCACTCCCGAGAAGCCCCAGGATCCCTCTCTGCTATGGAGAGAGCAGCACGAGCCTTAGTCAGAACCAGGTGAAACCCTGTGTAACACAGGCTGGCCTCAGACTCGGAGACCCTCTTGCCTCTGCCTCCTGGGTGCTGAGGTTACAGGTGTGCACCCCTGTGCCTGCCCAGTGGCTCTTTTGGAGACAGGTCTACAACTTTGGCGGGGAATTCCAGGGCCCCCAAGTGGGGCTCCACCCACCAAAACCCACTCAGAAGGACAGAGGCTGGGCAAGGAGGTAAGGGCAGAGGCCTGCAGCCCTCAGTGGAATTCCCCTTCCGAGCCCTCACTGGATTGGGGCAAATGGGGCTGGGGAAGACCAGAGTCAGCAAACTTTCCCCAAATACCCACATGCTTCCTCCACGTCTTCCTTTATTTGTTTAGCTATATTTTAATTTGTTTTGGTTGTGATAGCGTTCTGCTTTGTAGCCCTGGCTGGCCTCAAACGCTGAAGCCATCCTCCTGCCTCAACCTCCCAAGTGCTAGGAGACCAGCTGTGCGCTGCCACACCTGATGCAGATGACAGCGGATGTGGTGAATGGGGAATACTCACGAGGGGACAGGCACCAGTCTGTGGCACAGCCCTGCCTCTGCCCTACCCCTGCCCCTGCCCAGGATCTGCACCATGGGCTACATTTGTAGTCCTTTTAAAATTTTTCCAGGAGGAGCTGGGCGTGGTGGCACACGTCTGTAATCCCAGCACTTGGGAGGCTGAGGCAGGAGTATTGGTGCCAGTTCAAGACCAGCCTGGGCTACAAAAGTGAGCTCAAGGCCAGCCTGAGCTGCATAGCAAGACCCTGTCTCAAAAAGACAAAAAAAAAAAAAAAAAATTTACCTGGAGACACGGTCTCTCTAAGTCATTCAGTTGCCCATGCTGGCCTTCGGCTCAAACTTCCTGCCTCAGCCTCCTGGGCTGCTGGCATTAGAGGCCCAGGCTGCTGGACCCTGCTAGTAGCAGAGCTCTTGCCTACCATGCTTGAGGTCCAGAGTTCAATGCCAAGTATTGCAAAAAATAAGTAAATAAATAAATAAATAAAAATAAGAGAAGCAAGTAAGCAAAGCAAACTAAGGCGAAAGCAAAACAGGAGAAGCAGGGGCTTGAGGGTAGGGTGCTATCATAGGTGGCAAGGCAGAAAAAAAGCTCTGTAACAGCTGGCCTGGATTCATTGGATAGCCTTTTTTTTTTTTTTTTTTTTTTTTGGAACCCAGGACTGAACTCAGGACCTTGCATTTGTCAAGCAAACACTCATTCTACTGAGCTATCTCCCTGGCCCCATCTCTTCTTTTTTTTTTTTTTTTCTCCCGGTACCAGGAATCGAACTCACAACCTCATGCTGTGCTGCTCAGCCATATCCTAACTTGATAGCCTTTTAGGGATGTGACGAGTATTACTAGTAAAAGTCAGTGCAGATGCGGGTGTGGTGGTGCATGCCTATATCCTAGCGTTCTGGGAGGCTGAGGCACGATGATTTCAAATTTAGAGACCAGTGGGGTTTTCAACTCAACCCTATGGGGGGGTGGCTGGGACCATAGCTCAGTGGTACAAGTGCCTCTTCAGCAAGCTCAAGGTCCTGAGTTCAGTTCCTGGTACCAGTAAATAAATAAGTAAATAAATATCCCTGGGGAGTAGTTACTACTGTCAGCTCTTTGACAAGAAAGGAAGCCAGAACAGGGCGATCACATGACACGACCGCACTCCAGCAGCGTGGGAGTGGAGGCTGCTCACCTCCACCCACCCACCCGGTCCTGAAGGCTGCTGCATGCCGCTGTGGAGAGCTGGTTTACCGGCAGCTTTCAAGTCTTGGAAGAGAAAAGGGAAGGGACCCAGTTACAGGAAACAGGATGACTTCCACTTGCTAGGGAGGTTGTGGCCACAGGGGAGCATCAGAGTGATGGGCAGGAATCTGTGCAGACGTGGGCAGGGGGCGGCACGACACGTGCCTGCCACCCCCGACCCTGGGAGGCCGAAGCAGAAGAGTGCAAGTTCAAGTCCAGACTGTCTCAAGTAAGCCTCTGTCTCAAAAAGAAGTTATAAAAGGGTTAGAAATCTGGCTCCAGGAGGTTCATTCTCCAGTAGTACATTCAAAAGGGGGGGGGGCTGGGGTGATAGCTCTGTGGCACAAGTGCCTGCCTGGCAAGTGCAAGGTTGTGAGTTCAAACCCTGGTCCCACAAAAAAAGAAAATAAAAGGGAAGAGAAAAAAATGACAACAATGTAGTCCTGAGACTTTTTTCTTTCTTTCTTTCTTTCTTTCTTTCTCTTTGTTTTAAGCCTTATTTATTTTTATTTATTTATGTTATGTCCTATGGCTGGCTCTGCCTACTCTGGGGTGGGGCTGGTGTGGCATGTGGTGCTGGGGAATCGAACCATGGTCCCTGCAATTGCCTATGCTTGCCTAAGCAGGTGCTTTAGACCACTGAGCTATCTCGCAGGCCCTCTTTTTCTTTTCTTTTTTTTAATTTTATTTTTCTTGTTTCAGAACTTTTGTTTGTTTATTTATTTATTTTTTTGGCCGGCTGAGCCTGCCCTGAGGGCAGGCCTGGCGCAGCATGTGGTGCTGGGGATCGAACTGTGGTCCCTGCAGCCGCCTAAGCTTTCCTAAGCAGGTGCTTTAGACCACTGAGCTATCCTGCCGGGCCCCTTTTTTCTTTTTCTTTCTTTCTTTCTTTTTTTTTTTTTTTTTTTTTTTTTTTTTTTTTTTTTTTTTTTTTTTTTTTTTTTTTTTTTTTTTTTTTTTTTTTTTTTTTTTTTTTTTTTTTTTTTTTTTTTTTTTTTTTTTTT
>PVJA010027425.1:0-10318 GCA_004027025.1 Myocastor coypus
GGGAGGTGGGTCATGCCCACACACTGCACTCTATAGAATGATTGTGAGGACAATATGCAATATGTCAACTTTCAAAGAAAAGAAGGGGGAAAGAAAAAAAAAGTAATGTGGATTTAGAAAGGTTAATGTTTAATTGTTTGATCAATCTTATATACCTATATGTATTAATCTAAACTGATCTGATGATGAAAATATGTAATATAACCATTGTTAAATTTAAACAATAAAAAAATTGAAAAAAAAGCTAACATATATTATTAAAAGTTAATTACATCAAGAAAAGAAACATAAAATCCTGATGGAAATTCTTACTGCATTCACCTCAGCCTTCTTGTATATATACTTGCATATTTTCTACATCTTTTCCCCTATCATTTCTCTCTTCTCTTCATTTTTTAATCCTTAAGTTATGTTTCTTTTTTATTAACTCCATCTATCACATCCTTCAGGTTTTATTTCTTCTTTTGGGTTCTAGCACTAGAGAGAGTGAGATATTTGTATATGTGGAAATGATTTATTGCACTTATGAATATAGCCTCATGTTGTATCTACTTAAATATGAAGGCTTCAGATTTTTATTTCTTCGTATCTGAGCAACATTCCATTGTATAAAAATATCATATCTTTTTCACCCATTCCTCAAGTGATGGGCACTTTGGTTTCTTCCAAGATTTGGCTATCATAGATTGTGCTGCTATAAACATGGGTGCACATACATCACTATGCTGTGATATTTTCAGGCCAATTGGGAAATTTTCCATAAGTGTAGTAGTTGGATTGAATTAGATCTTCAGTTCTAATTTTGGAGGACTCTCTACACTGATTTCCATAATGATTGTACGTGTCTACATTCCCACTAACAGTGGGGAAAGTTTGCTCTACCCACAGCCTTCCCAGGGTTTGCTGTTAGCTGACATCATCACGACAGCATTTCTTTCTGGGTTGAGATGGTATTTTAATGTTGTTTTAATTTTTACTGTTGAATGTCCATTTATATGGAGCAGTTTTTCAGGTATTTATTTCCCTGTTGTATTTGTTCCTGTGAGAAGTTTGTATATATCTCATTTGCCAGTTTTTCAAGTACATCTTTCAATTTTGGCCTTTAATGTTTTGTACTTTTTTAGATACTCTAGATTGGAGACCATTGTCTGAGTGATTATTGGTTAAGACTTTTTCAAAATTTTTGGGTTGTCTTTTCGCTCTGTTGGTAATTTCTTTTCATGTGGAGAAACTTCTCAATCTCAGGGTGCCTCCAGAACTAGCCCAGCCCTGGTGCCTGTGTGGAACCCTCTGCTCCACGCTTGGCAGATACCCTCCAGACACAGATCGGCCCCTTTTGTGTGTGAGACCTCCTGCCCTGTGTACTGCTGGTCCCTCCCAACTCCAGCTCAGGGCCAGCTTGTGAACGAGAACTTCTGCAGCACTCACTGCATCCCCTCCAGACCCGGCCTAGGCTTGTCATGTGTGTGAGACCTGCTGTGCATCCAGCAAACACAGATCTGGATTCTGTGTGAGAACTTGCCCTCCCCTAAGCCCACAGGATCTTCTCCAACCTCAGCCCATGCCCTACTTGTGTGTGAGACCATGAGCACACTCTCAGGAAGCTCCTCTTTCAGACAGGCCTGGCTGGAAAATCTGTGGCTGAAGTTCTTGGAATGAGGCTAAGGATCAGAAACATCCCGCTAATCCAGAATTAGAACACCTTCCCATAGGGACAAAGGAGGTACACTTACAGGGGCTGTAGCAGGAAGAACCTGAGCACATCAGAAATACCCAAGCAAGGGGTATTGGTGCAAGTTCAAATTTGGTAGATCCAGACCCGGTAAGCTAAAACACTTTGCAAGACCCACATCTATGAGGGTATCCCCTCTCTTTTTTGCTTGACCTGCAGAGAGGGAAACAGGTACAAGTGAACTAGTCTGCCTGGAAGACCCCAGGTACATCAAGGGAAGGTAATGAGACAGAAGATAGGTGTGCTAATGTAAATACAATTACCCAATTTAATAACTGCTTAGTTACACAGATGTAACTCTTGGTCTTACTGTCTAAAATACAAACTCATTAGCAAAAAATGTTTGTGAACTGCTAAATATCATTACTCAGTATTAGTGCTCCAAATTGTAGTTTTGCACATAAAAAAATATAACTACCTTAATCTTATAATCTCCCTTGGATAAGAATTGGATAGGTGCTAAGTTTATAACTGCAACAAAGCTTTATACCAAAGGTCAGAGGACACTGCTATACAAAATGACAATGAGAAGGAGCGAAATGCAGTCTCAGACCCCTGAGCCCACAGAGAACAAATGTAGGAGAAACTATCATAGAAGAAACTTGAAATTACATAGACGAATCTCAGAATTAATAGACTCTGAAGTAAAAAAAAAAAAACAACTGAAGAAAGATTTAGAGGATATCAGATTAGACATAATCTGTGAAGTAAAAAAAGCAAGTCTCTGAACTTACAGCTTCTGAAGAAAAGAAAACTTTAAATACAAAATGCATTTGGAAGAGTTAAAAATAATGTTTATTGAAAGTGTTAATGTTTAATTGACCAATCTTACATACCTATATCTATTGATCTAAACAGATTTGATGGTGAAAATATGTAATACAACCATTGTTGAATTTTTCTTGTTTTGAAATTCTGTACTATATGTACTCTTGCTTATTACTGTTTTCCTCTTTGTTTCTATTTTTACTCTTTAAAATAAAATTAAATCTAAAAAAAGAAGAAAAAGAGCTACAAAAAGATATAGAAGAAATCAGAACAGAAATAACCTCCAAAGTAAAATGAAAGAATAATGACAGTAAAGAATTAATAACTCCTTCTAATAAGACACTGATAAAAAACTACAAGGGAAAAGATAAATGATGGAATCCTTGAATGAACAATACAGGAAAGAAATATGTCACATGAAGCAGACTCAAAGACATATGCAGGAACTTAAAATCTGAATCACAAGCTTGCAAAACTGCTTAAATGAAAGTGAAGATAGAGTTTTAGATCTTAAAGACACAGTCACAGCTGGTGGAAAGCTAAGAAAAGCTCTCCTAAAAAGAACTGGGATGCAAGAAAAAAATAATTCAACCTATGCAGGCTGATAAAAAGATGAACAACGTGAGACTAATCAGCTTCGCAAGAAACAAAGAGTCAATACAAATGATATAAAAAGAATATGCGCAGAAGTAATAGCAGAAAACTTTGAAAATATGGGAAAAAAATGTCACATTCAGGGAAGTGAAGAATACAGAACTTCAAATAGAGATGCCAGTGTGTGTGTGTACCTAGGGAAATTTCTGCCTGGCCATGCCCACTGGTTACTTCCCTGCGCAGAGTCTAGAAAAAGGTGCTTGTAGGTAATTTGGCAGACCAAAAACCCAGCATCTCCCATGGAACACTGCAGCAAAATTCACTGGGAAGAAGCTGGGTTTGGACTCTCACAATTAACTCAGGAGCTGAACATCTTGAAAGAGGAGCACAAAGATTTCACTTCCACAGACTACAGCAGGAAGAAGCAGGGCACAGCAGCCAGACCCAGCCAGCACATCTAGACAAGGTCCAACTTGGTTGATTCAGACCTGAATTTGAGGAAGTGTTAATGGTATAACTGCATCAGAGCTCTACAGCAAAGGGCAAAGGACAGTGCTATACAAAATGATAAAAGAAGAAGATGCAATTTCAGGCCCCAAGTGCACCCAGAATAAATTCAGGAGACAGTAACATACAAGAAACTGGGAATCACAAAGCTAAAACCTCAAAACTAATGGCATCTGAAGTAAAAAAAAAAATAAATGCAGACATGTATACATGAAATCAGGGCAAAAAGAGCCTCTGAAGTAAACAAACATAGATCTCTGAATTAGTAGCATTAGATGTAAATTAACACCTACAGGAAGGTAGAGTGGAAATCAGATTAAAAATAATCTCTGAAGTAAAAAATGAAAGAATAACTAAAATGAAAGAATTAATAAATGCTTCTAATGAAGAAATTGATAAAAAAAATTAGAAGAGAATAGAAAAATGATGGAATCCTTGAATGAGCAACAAAGGAAAGAAAGGGACCACGTAAAGCATTTTCAAAGAGACATACAGGACAACAAAATCTCGATCACAAGCTGGATGAAAGTGTAGAGTTTCAGATCTTGACAACGCAGTTGCAGTTAGTGAAAAGGTAAGAAGTGATCTCTTGAAAATAACTAGGATGCAGGAAAAAGTCATTCAACACAAGCAAGATGATTCAAAGATGGACAGCATGAGATTAATAGGCATCAATGGGAAAGAGGGAGTCAATAAATGATGTGAAAAGAATATGGGCAATATGAGAAAACAACCTGACGTTTACATAACTGAGGCACACAGTAACTGAGTATGTTATTTGGCGTGCTCCAAATCACATTAAACCAATTAAAAACGTACCAGACATATAATAGTCAAGATGTCATAAATCCTGCAGAAGAATAATATACTAAAAGCCACTAGAGAAAAGAAACAGATCACATTTAAAGCAAAACCCAGCAGAATAATGGCAGATTTCTCTTCACAGACCATGAAGTGAAGAAAAGCATGGAGCAGAGAGCTTCAAGCCTTTCATGAATACAAACTCCAATCCAGACTGCTACACCCTGCAATACTGTCTTTCAAGTCTGATGGAGAAGTGAAATATTTCCACTAGAAAGAACAACTAAACAAATTCACAATGACAAAGCCAAGCCTAAACAGACTACTAGAAGATATTTTAAAGAGGGACCAAAATGACTCAAATTCCACAAATAAAAAGAGAAAGAACACACCAAAGAAGGCAACCAATAAAATACAGGAGAAAAAAAAAGGGGGGGGGGATAGTAGGTTAAAAAAAAAAACCATGTCAAATATGTCGATATATTTCAATTATAACCATAAACGTAAATGGACTTAATTCTGCAATAAAAACACACAGACTGGTACAGTGGATTAGGAAGCAAAATCAAAACTATGCTTTATACAATAAACACACCTAACTTAGAAAGAAACTCATAGGCTGAAAGTAAAATGGTGGAAAACAATACTACATGCCCCAGCACTTCAGAGAAAAAGGGGGGAGGTAGCAATCCTGTTTGTAGATAATGGTCAGGGAAAAATTCAAGACAAAGATGTAGCACTCAAAACTATGTATGCACCCAACGTGGGAGCACTGAGGTACATAAATCAAATCGTAATAGACACGAGAAATCTAATATCCAATACAACAATCTCAACAGGAGACGTTAACGTCATTTATCCCAAAAAATAGGTTAAGTGGACAAAAATTAGCAAAGAAGTTGCAGAACTGAACCAGAACTTGGAACAGCTGGGCTTAGTGGACATATACAGAATGTTCAAGCTGATCGCTTCTGAATACACATTTTTTTCAGCTGCACATGGGACATTTTCTAATATAGATCACATACTAGTCCATAGTTCATGCATAAGTATATGCAAGAAAACAGAAATCTTCCCATCCATATTAGCTGCCAACAGTGTAATGAAACTGAAAACAAATGAAAAAGAAAACATGAAAAAGCAGAAATGCATGGAAATTAAACAATACCCTACTAAATAACTCGTGGGTTACAGAGGAAATTAAACAAGAAATTAAACAAACCTACAGTTTAATGAAAATTCAGAAACAACCTACAGGAATCTATGGGATGCAATGAAAGCAGTTCTTAGAGGAAAATTTTTAGCTCTAAACTCACACGTTAAGAAAACAGAGTGGGAACGAATAAATGCCATAATGCTGCACCTAAATCATCCTGAACAGCAAACAAAAGACCAAAGGCAGGAGAAAATTATAAAGATTAGAGAAGAAGTTAATTCAATCAGGACAAAGAAAACAAGTCGAAGAATTAACAAATCAATAAGCTGGTTCTTTGAAAGATAAAAAAAATTGATAAGCCCCTAGGTAACCTCATCAAAGAGAGGAAACAAAAATCTCAAATTCAAGCAATAAGGAATGCAAAGGGTGACATTACCACAGACCCAGCGGAGATCCAGATCATCAATATCTACTTTGAGAATCTTTACCCTCACAGAATTGAATGGACAGATTCTTGGAAAGGTACACTTCTTCAAAACAGAATCAAGAAGATATAAGATCTCTCAATAACCCAGTAATTGCCAATGAAATACAAAATGCAATAATAATGATGATGATGATGATAATAATAATAATAATAATAATAATAATAATAATACCTACAGACAAGGAAAAGTGCAGATCCTGATGGATTCAGGATCAAATTCTATAAGAAATTTACATAAGACATAACCCCAAAACTCCTCAAACTCTTCAGTGAAAAGTAAAGGGAAACAATCCTCTCAAAAACATTTCTGCGAGCAAGTAGTATTCTGATAACAAAATCAAAGAAAGGCGCAACTAATAAAGAGAACTACATTCCAATCTCTCTCATGATGATAGATGCAAAATCCTTAATAATATCCTAGCAAATACAATACAGTCAATCATTCAGAAGATTGTTTATCATGACCAGGCAGGATTCATCCCAGGAATGCAAGGATAGCTCAACTTACACAAATCCATAAATGTAATACACTATATCAATAGAGGCAATTCCAAAAACCACATGAGCATCTCGGTTGATGCAGAAAAGGCTTTTGACAAAGTACTACACTCATTCATGTTCAAAATACTATAGAAAGTTGGAATAGATTGGCTCTATCTCAACCTGATGAAAGCTATCTATGACAATCCAACAGCTAACACAATTATGAATGGGAAAAAACTGAAATCCTGTTCTCTCAGATCTGGTAAAAGAGAAAGATATCCTCCATCACCACTCATATTCAATATAATTGTGGAATCAAGAGCTGCAGCAATTATACAAGAGGGAATTAAAAGGAATAAGAATATGTGAAGAAGAATTTAAACTTTCACTATTTGCAGATGACATGATATTATACTGGAAAACCCAAAATATTCCAAAAGGAATATACTGCAAAGCTAGTGTGATAAAATCAGCATGGCGTTGGCAAAAAATTCGGTCTATGGATCAGTGGAGTAGATTAGATGTAGAAGCAAATGCCATCACACTCAGCCACCTTAACTTTGACAAAGAGGACAGACACATTTACTGGAAGATGGCCTCTAACAAATGGTGCTGGAAAATCTGATCCTCTATATGCTGAAAATGAGAACTTGACCTAGGTCTATCACCATGCACTAAAGTCACAAAACGGATTAAAGATCTAAATATTGAAAGAGAAACGCTAAATCTCCTGGGAAAGAAAGTGAGAGGAAATCCTGAAGATGTCAGGGTAGGCAAACAGTTCTTGGAAAAAGTCAAAATGCACATTTAACAGTTGAAAAAATCCACAACTGGGACCTCCTCTGGCTGGCAAGCTTTTGTACATGAAGAGAAATTACCAACAGAGTGAAAAGACAACCCACTAATTTTCAAAAAAAAAAAAAATTCAAGTATTCAGACAAAGGTCTTCTACCCAGAATTTATAAAGAACTAAAAAAATCATTAGAGTCCCTAAATTCAAAGACCCAATCCCAAAATGAGCATGTGAGATGAACACACACTTCTCAGAGAAAGAAATTCAACAAGCCCATAAATACATGAAGAAATGCTCCACACCACTAGTCATCCGTGAAATGCAAATTAAAACAATTAGACACCATCTCACCCTAGATGGCTATTGCAAAGAAATCAGCCAACAACAAATGTAGGAGAGGCTGTGCGGAAAAAGGAACCTTTCTCCACTGCTGCTGGGAATGCAGATTTGTGCAATCATTACAGAGAGCAGTGTGGAGATTCCTTAAAAAATTAGAGCTGGAGATCACATTCTGTTGTATGTTGGGTGTTGGTGCTGAAAGAAACGACGAGAAGACCCGATAAACAAGCTTCAGAGACTCCCTGAGACTCGTCTCTCTCAAAGTGAGCCCAGAGCTGCAGAAACAGCTCACCTTTATTGAGGGCTACAATCAGGCTAAGGAATGTGCAAAACTACTTTTGTGAATACAGGTTACAAATCACTATGTCTTCTATGATTTACCTAACAATAGGTTCACACAGATGTTAACATAAAAAGGAGCAGGGGAGGAGACAACCATTAACATCCCAAGCAAGAGGTCAGCACAAGGGCACCAGCCAGAGAAGCTGCTATCTGCAGTTGCAAATCCCAGCTTTCTGGGACCTGTAACAGACAGCAGCCCTCCCTGGGCTCTGTTTCTTGTTTCCTACTTCTCAGGATATCAATTGGGCTTGTCTTATATTATTATACATTCAATCCAGCTATACCCATACTGCAAATTTTCCCAGAAGAACGGAAAACATCATACCATAGTGATATCTGTGCATGTACGTTCACAGCAGCAAATTTGTGATAGGCAAATCTTGGAAACAACCAAAATGCCCATCATCTGAGGAATGGTTGAAAAAAGATGTGGTATTTATATACAATGGAATATTACTCAGCTATTAAGAATGACAAACTAGGCCATTGCTCTGGTCACACGGTGCCTGGGTAAGTCCCCGAGTCTGAACTGCACCTCCCATCCCGACCAGCGCTCGCCATTCCCACTGGTCACATGGCACCTGGGGTCAAGTCCCCGCTTCTGAACTACACCTCCCATCCCCCAGACTGGTGTCCGCCATTCCCACTCGTCTTCAGGTGCCTGGACAGGGTCCCCGCTTCTGGACTCTACCTCCCAACCCTTACAAGACCCTGCTGGTCGCAGGGCACCTGGGCCGGGTCCAGTTCCTGGGCTCCACCTCCCACCCTGAACTGGCACCACCATTTCCACTGGTGGCCTGTGCCTGGATCAAGTCCCAGCTCCTGGACCTGACCCGTCACCCCCAAACTCCAGCCCGGACCCCATCGCCATCCTGGCTAGGCCAACCAGCAGATTTGGCCCTGATCCATTCATTCACTGCCACATCAACAACCAGAGCTCAGACTCCACCCACCTAGGGGACCAGGGTTCACATTGGCCAGGGTGTAGAAATCACTGCTATAAAAATGACAAAGAGAAGGAGCAAGATCCAATCCCAGATCCAGAGTCCACGCAAAACAAATACAGGACACTACCATAGAAGAAAACAGGAATCATGCAGAGGAATTCTCTGAATCAGTAGCAGCCAAGGTTGAACGGCCAGTACAGAAATGTACAGAGCAACTCGGATCCATGATAACATATGAAATAAAAAAAGAAGTGCATGAAAAACTAGACGCTGAAGTGGAAAAACAACTGCAGAAACATATAGAAGAAGCAAGAGCAGAATTAACCTCTGAAGTTAAAAAAGACCTCAGTAAATCAAAAGAATCTAAAGTACGGGAACAACTACAGAAAGGTACAGAGGAGAACAGAGCAGAAATAATGTGCGAACTAGAGAGAGAAAGGATAACTATACTGACAGACTTCAGTACTATTAAAGAAGACATTGATTAAAAAAATAGAGGAGAATAGAAAAATGATGGATTCCCTGAATGAACAATATAAGAAAGAAATAGATCACATGAAACAATTTCAAAGAGATATACAAGAAAATAAAATCTCAGTCACAAGCTGGCAAAACCATATGAACCAAAGTGAAGTTAGAATCTCAGATCTTGAAGACGCGGTCTCAGTAAGTGAAAAGATAACGAAGAATCTCTTAAAAACAACTAGGATGCAGGAAAAAATAATTCAACATCTTCAAGATGATGCAAAAATAAACAGTGTGAGATTAATAGGAATCAATGAGAAAGAAGGCATCAATACAAAGGATATAAAAAGAATATGGGCAGAAGTAATAGCAGAAAACTTCCCAAATATGAAAAAACAATTGGACATACAGTAACTGAAGCATACAGAATCCCAAATAACATCAACCCGACTAAAAACACATCCAGACATATAATAATCAAGATTCCAGAAATCAAGCAGAACAATAATATACTAAAACTTGCTAGAGAAAAGAAACAGATCACATTTACAGGAAAATTCATCAGAATAACAGAAGATTTCTCTTCACAAACCATAAAATCAAGAAGAACATGGAGCAGAGTGCTTCAAGTCCTCTATGAAAACAAATTTCAGCCCGCAAAGCTTGCTTTCAAGTATGAGGGAGAAGTGAAATACTTCCATGACAAGGAGCAACTAAAGAATTTCATGACATCAAAACCAATCGTACACAGCATACTAAAAAATATTTTAGAGAGGGACCAAAATGACTCAAACTTAAGAAATGAAAACAAAAAGATCCCACCAAATAGCCTACTCAACTAAACACAGGAGAAAAAGAGGTAAACAGTAGTAAGTAAACATCATGTCAATTATAAGTCAACATA
>PVJA010027425.1:10418-28699 GCA_004027025.1 Myocastor coypus
AAAAAAAAAAAAAAAAAAAAAAAAAAAAAAAAAAAAAAAAAGCAGAGGTCGCAATCCTGTTTGCAGACAGTTTAAACTTCAAACTAAGACTGATCAAACGAAATAAAGAAGGCCACTACATATTGGTGAGGGGAAAACTTCAAGATAAAGAGGTGACACTCATAAATATGTATGCACCCAACATAGGAGCAGCAAGTTATATAAGGCAAACCTTAATGGACATAAAAAATCTAATACTCAATACACAATCTTAACAGGAGACCTCAACACCCACTTATCTGAAAAAGATAGATCAAGCAGGCAAAAACTTAGCAAACAAGTAGCAGAACTGAACCAGAACTTGAAACAACTGGAATTAGTGGACATACACAGAGTGTTCCACCCAACAGCTTCAGAATACACATTTTTTTCAGCTGCACATAGCACATTTTCTAAAATAGACCACATATTAGTACATAGGTCATGCTTACGTATATTCAAGAAAACAGAAATTATCCCATGCATATTGTCTGACCAGAGTGCAATGAAATTGGAAATCAATGACAACAGAAACCCCAAGAACTCCAGGAATACATGGAAATTAAACAACACTCCTCTCAACAAGCAGTGGGTTACAGATGAAATTAAACAAGAAATTAAACAATATGTGTAATTTAATGACGTCACTGTCATGATCTTGAGTAATGTTTCTGATTCCCGGTCTTTGTGTATTTTTGGCCACTAAAAGCTCATAAGCTTGTCTCCACTATAGCTTCCTGGGATGCCCCTTTGCCACACATTTCAAGATAGTTCTTTCTTTGAACCAGCTCAACATGGTACAAAGCTATGAGCCACACCAAGAGGTTCCCCTTCAAATGTGTCTGTCTGGTATTTCTTCTTAGAGAAAGATATTTTTTACCCTGTCATTTATTTATTTATTTATTTATTTATTTATTTATTTATTTTTGCATATACTACAGAATTTCAAAACCAGAAAAATTTAACAATGATTATATTACATATTTTCATCATCATATCCATTTAGGTTAATAGATATTTGTGTATAAGATTGATCAAACAATTAAACATTAACAGTTTCAATAAACATTATATTTTTTGTAACAGTTTACACACTGCACATTGTCCTAGCAAAAGTCATACAGAGCACAGTGTGTGGGCATGACCCACCTTCCTATTGATTTTGCTAAGAAAAAAATAAAGGAAAAGAAAATTCTTCCCTTTAGACTAAGAGGAAGCAGATGCATACACAATCCAATGTTCCATAATTGCAGTGGGCCACCAGTGAAAATTCCAACATTGGAGGTATTGATCCAAGGCTCCTACAGCTCATCTCACCAATATAGCTCTGCGTTCCATGCCTTGTAATTAAGTTTTTCTGCTGGGTGATCAAGAGCAACTCAAAGCAAAACCTGTATAACAAAACATTCATCTTTTATATCTTCCAAGGTCAAATCCCCTCACGATTATCTTTGGAACCATGTACAGTGCTTTGTAGAACTGTTGTCAGTGTCAGCCTTCGGGACGAGTCACGGCCATTGCTTGGCCAGTTTGCTTTCTGTGAAAGCCTAAGAGAATGTTTTTCTCTGGGTGACTCTCCTTAGATGCACTATAGTTCATTTATCTCTTTCCTCTGAGGTCCCATAGTCTTGACCAGAAAATTTGGGACACCTCTGAGTTATAGGATATTACAGCACAGGTTCTCTTATATCCTGGGTGCTTATTGACCCTGAAGTGCTAGGGCCAAAATATTGGCTATCCTCATAGCCCTTCTTTTTCTCCAATTTTGATCTGTTAACTTACATTCTCAATTCTCCAGCAGAAAACCTTCATGATACTATTATTCTATAACATAGGTAATTGACTTTATCATCACTGGCTTTCTGAATATCAAACATCTTTGACTTATCTTGGAATTGATATTTTCTGACAATCATTGATATTCTAATAACTCTCCACTGAATGAGATATAAGCAGTTACACAATTTTTACACAGATATTTAGAAATTCAAGGAATTACAAAATTGTAGTCTCTCAAGCCTGTAGTATTTGGCCCAGTCTCTTATTTTCAACTAATACTCTTGAGAGAGAGCATAACAGTAACTGAGTTTACACCGGGAGCAGTACACATCAAAAAGACGAGAGCAACATGCATTCCAAGCATAGTTTTAGTGTTCCTTGGTGCTATGATCAGTGTGATGAACCTTTTGAAAGCTCTTAGGACCAATATCTTATTCATCCTGCGTACATAAGTGGATGGTTTTGCTCTGATGTTTCCTCTTTTATTTGCTTCCAGTCATTTTGTTGTTTAATCCATAACACATTCAGCTGTGTTATGCCCTTAAGTTTTTATTAAGTTCTTATATTAGGGAGACTATATGACATTTACACATGTAGGACTGGTTTATTTCACTAATGAGTATATGTTCAATATACACCCTTTTATATATAAACTCTTCTAACTTATCATTCTGTATAGCTGAGTAATATTCCATTGTATAAAAACACCACATCTTTTTCAACCATTCTTTAAATGATGGGCATTTTGGTTGTTTCCAAGATTTCGCTATTACAAATTGGGCTGCTATAAATGTAGGTGCACAGATATCACTATGGTATGATGTTTTCAGTTTTTCTGGAAAATTCCCAGTAGGAGGATAGCTGGATTGAACGGAACTTCCCATTCTAGTTTTGTAAGGATCCTCCACACTGCTTTCCATAATGGTTGCACCAATCTGCATTCCCACCAGCAGTGGAGAAGGTTTCCCCTTTTCCCACCGCCTCTCCAGCATTTGTCGCTGGTTGATTTCTTTATGCTAGCCATTCTTTCTGGGGTGAGATGGTATCTACGTGTTGTTTTGATTTGCATTTCATGAATGGCTAGCAATGTGGAGCATTTCTTCATGTATTTGTAGACTTGCTGCATTTCTAGAAAAAGATATTGAGACATAAGTGGTTGCTCTCTGTTTCACAGGAGTAGATAGTTTTGCTGGCAGGATGGTCTGGTTTAGAAGGGACTCACTTCACAAAGGCATAGGTTTTAAAATCTGTGTCTAGCGTCAACATGATAAGGAATTCTATCATGTTTATGAAGACAAGTTTCCAGGTCCTAGCAGTAGTCCGGTGTTTGAAATGATCATGGTACTCATGGAATTCTGGTGACTGCTCCTGACCAGAATTATTGGAGAGCTTGCTCTTGGTCTCATCTATGAACTCTCCTTCTTACCACTGTATCCTCTCCCACCATGTTGTACAAATGTGAGACAGAACTGGGCAGATATACATGCATGCTCTTAAACTTCTCAACCATGAGATAAGTGAAATATGTTATTTTTCTCTGCAATTTTCACAGCCTCAGAGATTCTACCATAGAAGTCAAAAACACAGAAGTAAGAAGGATTTCAAGGTTCTGATGAAAACTCTCCTTGTGGAGTTGTATGTGGCATTTTCACATTGCTCCTCGGCTGGTTTGCTGATTACAGCCACACTGGTTATCTCTGCTTTCCTTTTCGACATCATTTCTGTTCTGTAGGTTTAAAGTTCATCACTTGGAGACACAAAGAACTAAGTGAACTTTCTGCCTTCCATGCAACACCTAGAATTGTCTTATCATGAATGTGTTAATCACATTCTGTCTGTAGGGAAATTAGACATGGAGGATTTGATGTATATATGATGCATGAGCTATAAAAGAGGATTATTTTAAAAATAAGTCCCTTAGAATATAAACACAGGACATTAATAATGGCTGGAGTACATGATATTTATACTAGAGCTTCTATATGATTGCTACCATGACTTAAGTTAAAATGGCTCCTGCTTCACGTTTTGGAATTCCACACTCCATCTTCAGGAAATAACGAGCAGGGAGGCTTTGTGTGAAATGGAATACTGCTACTGCGTGGCACAGCCATGGAGATAAGCCTGAGTGTTGGGCTCTTTTCCATTTCTCTAGCTCAATACCTGCTGAGCCATTTCATTTGACGTAGAACTGAAGACTCACCATATCATCGCGAGAGCAATACTACATTTCGTTACACAATAAGAAAATCTAGGCTCAGCAGCCATCCCAAACTCTGGTCCCCGGACCTAACCCACCATCTTTGAACTCCAGCCTAGACTTGTGTGCCATCCCGACTGGCCACGCGGTGCCTGGCCCAAATTCCAGCTCAGACCTGACATGCTACCCCAGAACTTCAGCCTGGAACCCACCCTCCATGCTGACCAGGTGACCTGACAGACTCAGCCTATGTCCATCCCCTGACTCATCAACAGCAAGAGCTCCGATGCCACCCACCTTCGTGACCAGGCCTCATGATGGCCAGGTAAGAACTCTCTCAGCCCGCAGTCATCCCCCAACTCGACAACTGCCCGAACCACGATGACAGCCACAGTTCCCACACAGCCACCCACCATCCCCACATGGCTTACCACCGTCCCAACCCATGGGGCCTCGTGGTAGCCAGATGCCTGACCTCTGAGTCACAGCCAGGCCCATCTGGAGGGGAACAAGTTTTGTGGATCCTGATCCAAATTTCCATGTGTGCTAACTGTACAAGTTCACCAAAGTGCACAGATCGCTGCTATAAAAAATGAAAAAGACAAGGAGCAAGATCCAATCTCATGTCCTGAGTCCATCCCCCAAAATATAGGAGATACTACCAGGGAAGAAAATGGGAATAATGCAGAACAAATCTCTGAGCCAGTACCATCCAAGGTAGACAGACAAGTCCCGAAACATATAGAACAACTCAGATCAGAGATAACATCTGAGGTAAAAAAAAGAAATGCATGAATTAATAGACTCTGAAGTGGAAAAACAACTGCAGAAATATATAGAGAAAAATAGAGCAGAAATAACCTCTGAAGTTAAAAACAACCTCTCTAAATTAATAACATCTAAAGTAGTGGAACAGCTGCAGAAAGGTAGAGAGGAAAACAGCAGAAATCGTCTCTGAATTAGAGAGAGAAAGGATAACTACGAGACATTTCAATACTACTAAAGAAGACATTGATAAAAAAAAATTAGAGAATAGAAAAATGATAGGCTCCCTGATTGAGGAATATAGGAAAGAAATGCACCACATGAAACAGTTTCAAAGAGATATACAAGAAAAGAAAACCTCAATTACAAGCTGGAAAAACCGTATGAACAAAAGTGAAGACAGAGTCTAAGATCGTGAAGACACAATCGTAGCTAGGGAAAAGGTAAGAAAGGATCTCATAAAAACAACCAGGATGCAGGAAAACATAATTCCACTTCTGGAAGATGAAATAAAATGAATAGCATGAGATTAATAGGAATCAATGAGAAAGAAGGAGTTAACACAAATGATATAAAAGGAATATGGGCAGAAGTAATAGCAGAAAACTTTCCAAATATGGAAAAGTAATCGGACATTCTTGTAACTGAAGCATATGTAACACCAAATAACATCAACCCGCCAAAAAGCACACCCAGACATATAGTAGTCAAGATTCCAGAAATTCAGCAGAAGAATAATATACTGAAATCTGCTAGAGAAAAGAAACAGATCACATTTAAAGGAAAAACCATCAGAATAATGGCAGATTTTTCCTCACAAACAATGAAGTCAAGAAGAGCATGGAGCAGAGTGCTTCAAGTCTTCCATAAAAACAAATTTCAGCCCAGACTGCTATACCTGGCAAACTCTCTTTCAAGTATGAAGGAGAAGTGAAATACTTCCATGACAAGGAGCAACTAAAGAATTTCATGACATCAAAACCAACACTACACAGTATTCTAACAAATATTTTAGAGAGGGACCAAAATGACGCAAAATCAACAAATGAGAACAGAAAGATCCCACCAAATAGAGTAACCAACTAAACATAGGAGGAAAAAGTGGTAAACAGTAACAATATATGAAAATCTATAAATGCAACACCCTATATCAAAAGAGCCAAAGCCAAAACTCCCATGATCATCTCAATTGACGCAGAAAAGGCTTTTGACAAAGTCCAACACTCATTCATGTTCAAAGTACTACAGAAAATCGGAAGAGAGGCCTCTACCTCAATCTGGTAAAAGTCATGTATGACGATCCACCTGCTAACATAATTCTAAAGGGAGAAAGATAAAGTCTTTTACTGTGATATCTGCTACAAGACAAGGATGTCCCCCATCACCATGCCTATTCAATATAATTCTGCAATCATTAGCTACAGCCATTAGACAAGAAAGAGAAATAAAGGGCCCGGCGGGATGGCTCAATGGTCTAAAGTGCCTGCTTGGGGAAGCTTGGACGGCTTCAGGGACTGCAGTTCCATCTCCGGCATCATATGCTGTGCCAGCCCTGACCTCGGGGCGGGTGGAGCCGGCCATAAAAATGAGTGAATAAACAAATAAAGGTTCTGAAACAAGAAAAAAATAATAAATAATAAATAAAATAAAAATTCTAAAAAAAAAAGAAAGAGAAATAAAAGGAACAATAGGTAAAGAAGAAGTAAAACTATCACTATTTGCAGATGACATGATAATCTACCTGGAAGACCCAAAAAACTCCACAAAGAAGCTATTAGAATTAATACACAAATTCAGTAGCATAGCAGGTTACAAAGTGAACACACAAAAGTCAATAACATTCCTCTACACAGATAACAAACACACTGAATAAGAAATTAGAGAAACAGGACCTTTTATGACAGCATTGAAGAAAATGAAATATTTAAGAATTAACCTAACTAAGGCAGTGAAAGACCTTTTCAATGAAAACTACAGTACTCTGAAAAAAGAATTCCTAAATTTCAGAAAATGGAAAGATGTTCCCTCCTCCACGATAGGAAGAACCAACATTGTGAAGATGGCCATACTTCCTAAATTGTTATACAGATTTAATGCAGTTCCTATCAAAATATTATCAACATACCTCACTGACCTGGAGAAGTCATTTGTAAACTTTATTTGGAGCTATAAAAGACAGAAAAGTGCAAAGATAATTCTGGCCAACAAAGGTAAGGCAGGAGGCATTGCAATTCTGGATATAAAATTATATTATAAATCTACAGTAATCAAATCAGCCTGGTATTGACAAAAAAAAAAAAAAAGACATGAGGATCAGTGGAATAGATTAGAAGATGCAAAAGCAAATACCAACAACTCAGCCATTTTATCTTCGACAAAGGGGCCACACATATTTACTGGAAGAAAGATAGCCTCTTTCACAAATGGTGCTCGAAAAACTGGCTCTCTACATTCCGAAAAGTAAAACTTGACCCAAGTCTATTACCATGCACTAAACTCAAGTCGAAATGGATTGAAGATCTAAATATTAAAAAAGAAACATTAAATCTCCTGAAAGAGAAAGTGGGAGACAATCTTGAAGACATTGGGGTAGGTAAAAAGTTCATGGACAAAAGTCAAAGTGCACGTTTAACACTTGAAAGAACCAACAAATGGGACGTCCTCCCGCTCAGAAGTTTTTGCATGTGAAAAAAATTACCAAAAGAGTGATAAGACAACCCACAAATTTCAAAAAGATTTTAACTAAAAAGATTCAGACAAAGGTCTTCTATCTGAAATTTATTAAGAACTAAAAACCATTAGGATCCCAAAATTCAAAGACCCAATCCAGAAATGGGCACCTGAGATGAACACACACTTCTCACAGAAAGAAATTCAGCGAGCCTATAAATACATGAAGAAATGCTCCTCATCACTAGCCATTTGTGAAACACAAATTCAAACAACACTCAGATACCATTTCACTCCAGGAAGAATGGCTAGCATAAAGAAATCAATCAGCGACAAATGCTGGAGAGGCTGTGGGGAAAGAGGAACGCTTCTCCACTGCTGGTGGGAATGCAGACCAGTGCAACCATTATGGAAAGTAGTGTGGAGGATCCTTAGAAAACTAGAACTGGAAGTCCCATTCAATCCAGCTATCCCCCTACTAGGAATTTCCCCAGAAGAACAGAAAACACCATACTGCAGTGATATCTGTGCACCTATTATTATAGCAGCCAAATTTGTAGCAAAATCTTGGAAACAACCAAAATGCCCATCATTTGAAGAATGGTTGAAAAGATGTGGTATTTTTGTACAATGAAATATTACTCAGATATAAAGAATGTTAAACTGGAGGATTCCATATATAAATGGAAGTATACTTAACATATACTCATAAGTGAAATAAACCAGACCAACATATGGAAATATCATATAGTCTCCCTAGTGTAAGAACTCTAAGGAAGTAATAAAAATGGCAGGGCATTACACAGCTGCATGGAAATCAGACTTACAGATTAAAAAACAAAGTGAATGGAAGCAGAAAAGAGAGGAAACATAGCAGGAACAAAGCCATGCCCTTATATTGGTCCTAAGAACCTTCGAAAGTTTTTTCTCATTGATGATAGCAATGCACAACACTAAAACTATGCCTAGAAAGCCTGCCATTGTGGTCTGGGCACTGCTGCTAATGGAAACTTAGTTACTGCTATACTCTGTCTCAAGTAAATTCTTGATTACTAAAAAAAAAAAGTGTATTAATTGAGAGTAAAAAACTGGGTAAAATACCATAGGCTTGACAGGCTACAATTTTGTCTTCTTTGAATTTCTAAATGCCTGTGTAAAAAATGTATAACTGCTTTTATCACATTCTATAGAGATTTATTAGAATATCCATGATGGATAGAAAATACCAATTTCAACATATGTCTGAGATGTTTGATATTCAGAAAGACAGTGATGTTAAGCTCAATTACCTTTGTTATAGAATAATGGTGTCATGAAGCTTCTCCGCTGGAGTACTGAGAATGTAAGTTAACAGACCAAACCTTGGAGAAAGAAAAGGGCTACAAGGATAGCCAACATTTTGGCCCTAGCCCTTCAAGGTCAGTAAGGACTCAGGACATAAGGGAACCTGTGCTGTAACATCCTATAGCTCAGTGGTGTCCCAAATGTTCTGGTCAAAGAGATTATGGGACCTCAAAGAAAAGGGATAAATGAACTATAGTGTGTCTAAGGAGAGTCACCCAGAGAAAAACATTCTCTCAGGCTTTCACAGAAAGCACAGTGGTCATGCAATGGCCGAGACTCATCCCGAGGTCTGACATTAACAACAGTTCTGCAAAGCACTGTACATGATTCCAAAGTTAATCCTGAGGGGTTTTGACCTTGGAAGATACAAAACATGAAAAGCCAGGCATGGTGGCGCACACCTGTAATCCCAGCACTTGGGAGGCTGAGGCAGGAGGATTGGTGCGAGTTTGAGACCAGCTTGGGCTACAAAAGTGAGCCCAAGGCCAGCCTGAACTGCATGGTGAAACCCTGTCTCAAAAACACACAAAAAAGATGAATGTTTGTTATAAAGGTCTTGCTTTAACTTGCCCTCAATCACCCCACAGAAAAGCTTAATTGCGAGGCAGAAAAATGCCGAACAAGGTGAGTACAACGAGCTGTAAGAGGCTTAAATCAACAGCCTCCAACATTGCCAGTTTTACCGATGACCCACTGCAATTATGGAAAATTAAACCATGTATATAAATACATCCTCTTAGTTCAAAGAGAAGAAACTATGGGGCCCGTTAGGATGCCTCAGTGGTCTAAAGCGCCTGCTTAGGCAGGTTTGGGCGGCTGCAGCAACCGCAGTTCGATCTCTGGCACCACATGCTGTGCCAGCCCTGCCTTCAGGGCAGGCTGAGCCGGCCATAAAAATAAATGAATAAACAAACAAAAGTTCTGAAACAAGAAAAAAATAAATAAAATAAAACAATTAAACATTAACGCTTCAAAAGCTGTGCATGGTGGCTCACACCTGTAATCCCAGCACTTGGGAGGCTGAGACAGGAGGATCGATGTGAGTTCGAGACCATCCTGGGCTACCAAAGTGAGCTCAGGGCCAGCCTGAATTGTGCATTGAGAGCCTGTCTCAAAAATACCAAACAAAAAAGAAAAAAGAGAGAGAGAGAGAGAGAAGTAAATTTTTCTTTTTTCTTTCCTTACCAATATTGTTTAGAAAATTTACCATTTCCACACCCTGTCCTCTGTATAACTACTATGAGGACAACACATTTCAATGCATCAATTATTGCACATGTACTACTAACATGTTTTGAAACTATCATGCTGTTATTTCTTATTAAAATTAATAACAAATTAAAGAAAATAAAGATTAAAAAAGTAAATTCTATTTTCAATCATAAATATTTTTTCTGCTTCCATAATATAATGTATTTCATTAGTCCAAGAAACAAGGTACAAAGAGTTATTTGCAAACCTAGAACTTACAACCACTAAAACACATAGCATAAAAATACAGAATTTTATTTAAGCCATGTCTTCTGCCATTTGCTTAATTTGGCATAATTTCCAAATATTTTGTGGAATAAAGAATTCATGAAGCCGGGCGTGGTGGCTCACACCTGTAATCCCAGCACTCGGGAGGCTGAGGCAGGAGGATCGGTGTGAGTTCGAGACCAGCTTGGGCTACAAAAGTGAGCTCAAGGCTACCCTGAACTGCATAGCGAGACCCTGTCTCTCAAAAAGACAAAAAAAAAAAAAAAAGAATTCATGAAAATATTCCTATTAATCAATAAAGTGACACAAGTTCAGTTAACTTGTCCAAGTCAAGACCATTTTCAAGGCTGTTGACAGAACACCATGACGCACATCTAGGTCATCCATCTTTCTCCCTCTGTTGTCCCTCTGAATCTTCTCCATACAAGGAGCTAGGAAACTGTTAGTTAACATATCAAAGATGTGCAGAGTATTCTTGTGTGTCTGCATGACATCTTAGAACAGAATGAAGAGTAAACATCTGGAAGAGTTGCCAAAATATTAGAGAAGCTTTCTGTTTCTTATGCAAGCAGAACAGTGACTCAATATAGAGGAATCTTGACTAATGATCAGAAAAGGACTGATTGTGGGAAAACACATGGAAATTACGTAAGAAGTGTTCATCAGCCATGAGTGCTTCTTCGGAAGTATAGCCATGGATGTGTGAAAGAATGTGGAGAGAGTGTAAAAAGATACGAAAGTGCTCACCAGCACAAGAATGCTTTTTGTAGCTCTGGTCTCAGGGCACCTGAGAGGGTCATTGCTGTTATGAATGTGTTGAACCCGTTGCTTGTGTCTGTATAGAGTAAATACCATACAACCACTGGCCCAGACAATGAGCACAGAAAAACAAACTTCAGGTACAACTACTAATGCTATATAAATTACGTCCATGGCTACTACCCCATAGTCAACCAGACAACAATATACTGCATTTATTTTCTTTACACTGTATTCACTATCATGTTTTGTAGACAAGTACCATGTGTACAGAGGAACAATTAAGTTGAACAACATGTTTACGATCCAGCAGAGATGAATGGAGAGGCCAGTGTATTTTAGAACTTTAACTTTAACATCTTTCCAGCAGGAGTTTGTGGGGCTGATCATGATGTTCTGGACCACACTCAGGATGCAGATGGTGCCAATCGACACAGTCCTGCCCACTTTCTCCACATAAAATAGAATTTTGCACACAAATTCCCTGAAGAGTTCTTTCATTCCAAAGGCTACCGTTGTGTATGGTATGCCTTTAGCAAACAGAACACAGAGATTAGCTATGAAAAAATGCTTCAGAATCACATCTGTGAACCTTATTTTGTTTCCCTTATAGAGAAGGAATACATGATGGTAGAGAAGGAAGAGATTTCCCAGGACACCTGCGATCACCTGACACAAGAAAATTAATCCTATTGCCAAATCCTTAAAATATATCTCGCCGTTTTCATAGAACGTTTCATTTGGATTATGGTGACATTCATTTCTCTGTATACCAGGGTTCATTGTAGCAATGCTGTACAAATATAACTTTGTTAGTTTACTCTTGTGGCTTTGCAAGAATCTGAAGAACCTCGGGGAAATGAGAATTTTCAGCACATTTCATCAGGAACTCATCACTAAGGTAAAATGGTGTTAACATAGGGAGGAAATGACAAGCAACAGCATAACACAAAGAACATACAAGCCAAATTTCTGAATAAATCTTGAAATCTGTTTTAGCATATTGTGAAAAAAGAAACTCTCACCAGATTATACGTGAATATATTTGAAATGTATGTAGATAGATATAAATTCATTTTTACAAATTACTGATTTGATCTAAGAAAAATAATATTTCTTAGAAACATACTACTATAGTTGAAATGACATATTGTAATAGAACTAAAGGAGTTTTCACAAATGTTGAAAATGAATACCTTTAAAGCTTAAGAACACGTATGATATGCTCGAAGATATTTTAATCCGGAAGCTGATAGAAACTATGAGCTGGTAATATGACACACCATTCAGAAATCTGAAAGGCTATGGTGAGATAGATCAGGCTTGGTAAAAACATGGATACGCCAGAACCAAGATTTTCTTTGAAAATCTGAAAGGGTGCAATTATTCAGACAATTGTCTGATAGTACTCAAATAAATTTATAAAATATATAAATATGCATGCAAAATAAGTATTACTTTTGCAATGATTTCATTCTTTTGAAATAATTCCACATAATTCTTATATAGATAATCAAAGGACAAGCTACCAATGACTATATAATAGCAATATTCTAATAATTGTAAAATGCAAATAATTTGCATTGCAATTAACAGAAAAAACTTGACAATTCCTCTGATATTTATGCAATAGGATCCTAACATCTCTGCCAATTAATATTGTATTGAGTGCTGAACAACAATTAAAGAAGCCCCCAAAATTTGTGCAATGAAAGCAAATGTTATATGTTGAAATATTTTTGAATAATATTTCTATAAAATACTAAATAGTCATTAGTGTTCTAAAACTTAAATGTCTGAAGATGCATAACTCTACAAACACATATTCCACTTCTATACATGTGTCTGATAAAAGTACAAATTTAGGGGCGGTATCCGTGATGAGGCTTGAGACTGGAGACAAAATTGATTTTTGATCTATCTGTGCGATTCAGAGCTGGGTTTCATTTATGAAATTCTGCTGAGCTGAAATCTTACAAATTCCAATGCCGCTTCCACTCATTTCACATACATGTTATTAGATAATATAATATACATGTGATATTACATATTATAATGTGTATTTGGGAGCATTGAAGACACTGCACTGTGTGTGCCTGGCTGCTTCTGTCAGAGGAGGATGAAAGTCACAGATGCACAATCAGAGATGGCAATCCTAAATGGAAAACTTTCCAGAAGGGCAGCAATCTCATGTGTACTGACCCATTGATTTTCTCATAGAAACCAGCAGTGCCTTCAGTCTTCTTGGATTTGTTGTGATCTTTCTGATGTTTGACAGTCAAAAACAGAAAAAAAAATCATTTTTAAAATAATGCAGATTGCCTGACATGTGCAAGGTCCTGAGTTCGATCCTCAGTTCAAATAAAAATAAAAGTAACACAGCACCTAGTAAATTAAAATGAGCAAGCCAATGTAACTGCACCAATTTGAGTACTAAATACCTGGGCATCCTGGGGCATATAATGATGAGGACCTCAAACCACAGATGAGCCAGTGCAAAAGTCTTAATCCAGTATCTTTGTTTAAATGCTTCTGCCTGAGCTACGTCTGCCAATGCCTTGGTGCAGAATACAGAGTTGTGTAGGAGCCACTTTAAAACCGAATGACTAACTATTGGCTTTTAATGAGGGTTGAGAACCTAATCTGTGGAATTTTCTGTACAGGTGTTCAATAAAGTGAACCAAATGGTAAAATTGATAGAAGATCCTGAGGTTCCATCCACAGTGTGGAATGCCTAGGCCATCTCAGTTGCAAATTCTTGGGTGGCATTCTGTTCATTCCCAGGCACTGACATTCACGTGTACTCCCTAGCATTCCACAGGCGACGTGAGCTGGAAGCTGCACTGATCGTGTCCACAGGAAGCCTCTGGGTGTCATGGGAAGTGTTAGTTTCAATAATGTTGTCAAAATTCTTCCTCAAGTTGAACACATAAACTTTCAGGAGCAATTAAAAATGCTTCACGGCCATAATGCCCAACTAATTATCTTTTTTATAATTTTCATATTATTTGATCAACTTTAACATAAATATTCCCATAAAGAACACATAGCTGAGATTCACAAAAGCAAATCTATACCTCCAAGATAGCGTTAATTTAGGGCAAAGTGAGGAGTCAAAACTGCATTGTCCATTTCAATGTTCTAATTATGGAATCATGCAAAAATCTTAACCATATTCAGTTAAGATTCAGTTGGTGTAAGACTGACAACACCTTATTAGGTAATAGAGAGATTCATTTCTTAGCATCGGAAGAACAAAACGTTCAGGTTACACACTACTGTAGCAAATAAGGGCAATATGACTGTGTTATATGTGCGTCATACATGAAATATTAGAGTGCAATAAAGCAGTTGCAGATCTAACATTAATTTTCCCATCCTCTTGTCATTTCTACCTTTATATTTTGCAGTATGAGCTCAGTGAATTCCCCAGAAAGGAAGAATTGAAAAATTCTGAAATAAAACAAATATAAGACATAATCTTGAGAAAATAAATTTTGAATCATTTTAGATGTTTGAACCATAGCAAAGTGAACTTCTATAAGTCAATTGCACAAAGTGATAAAGAAACATGATATTGATGTTCCAATGAAGATATAGTCCATGAAGTTTACATATAGTTGTCTCAGATACACACACACAAATGTTCCACACATATATAAATCAATGTTCAATATCAGGAATGAGTAAGAAAATACAAACCCAAAGCACATTGTGCTATAAGTACTCATGTGTGTCACAATGAGTATCAGAAAGAACAAGAGCAATACAAGGGTGCCCATAATTTAGAGAAATTGGAAGCCTGTGCACTGCTGATAAGAATGAGAAATATTTTAGACTCTAGAAAACAGCATGGGAATTTCACAAATCATAGTCATTCCATGATGTCTACGCAGCTACATTACATAAGCAATAAAACAGAGCTCTGAGTATTAGGTTTGCCATTTAAATGTCAGCACTGAACCCAATACCCAAATATGAGAGAGCGCCCTAAGTTACCGACAATGGACAAATGGACAAAGAAAATGTGTGTATATACAAGAACTATTATTCATCCTGTGACACACAAATTTACAAAGAATACAAGTGTAACAGCTTTAGATGTAGCTTAAAAATATTAAGTAGACTAAAAATTGGCAGACAAAGAACAGCAAATAGTGATCTCATTGCCACGTGCAGTCTACCACACCCACTGACACAGAAACCAAAGGGTGACAGGGTGGTGACTAAGGGCTCTACTGGTGAGTACAATGGGAGTTGCTAAACAGCAAGCATAAGGTCTCCCATATGCAAAGGAATGGCTTCCTGAGATTCACATGTCCTACATGTGTTGGAACCATTTGGTTATACACCTAAAGTTTCTGGGGGGTAGATTTCATGAGACTTATTCTTACCACACACTATGAAAACACTATCATCTTAAATTTCAGTATATAGCCCACTTGTGGGGTGCTTAGGTCACGAGTGTACGGCCCTGAGTTTAACTCTTCTCATTAAAGAAAAGCTGTGATAGCTGCAACCTATTTTATAGCCCTGCTGGGGATCCAGTCCATAGATGAGATATGCTACAGAAGTACTCTGCCTCTGAGCCATATCCCATACCTGATCCAGAAGTAGAGTATTTTGCAGTCCTAAAATTCATACAAAATTTATTTCATCCCACCAGCTGTTGTCAACCAAATTTGATAGTTGATTAAACTTAGATTTTCTAGACGGATACAGGATAGAATTCTCACCATAATCTAGGTACAAGTTTCTTCAAGAACTGGCAATTACTCTTGGTTAAATCCACCACGTAAAATAAAGTTAGATTTTCTAAGCACTCACTTATAATTATAGAAATACATAAATTTAGTGCAACGTTAAGCAATATTTATGACTCTATTTGATTATTTTATAAGCATGAAAGTATAATAACCATCACTAAGAATCTTTGATTTGCCTTTTTGTTCATATAAGTTTATGGAATCAATAGACACATGTTGTTTGTACCATCCTAAATTCCATATGGCCTAATTTCATTATAATTATGATTATTCCATGATGTTTATCTTAAGCAAATTTGTCATTAAATTCCATTGCAAAATCTCAAAAATTGGAATACAGTTGTGGCACTTGTGTGTTTTTAGTGGCTTAGGTCACCTTAATGAACATTATTCTCCATTGCCTGCCACCGCACTGGATCTGTGTCTACCCCAGAATCCCTTTCTGGTCAAAAACCCTCACTCTGACTTCCTTTACTCACTAACTGCCTCTCACAATGAAGTACAAAACAGTCACCTGTGCTCTTCCCTCTATGGAACGGGGGCCTCACGGTGAAGGAGACAGCAGCCAGTAATGCAGGCAAGGGAGGCAGCTGGACCCTGATATAAAGGTTGTGAATCTGTGACTTCTGCTCTCCTCTGAGTTGCAATTATCATATTCCCTGTATTGACAATGACAGTGGAGACTTGGGCTTTTAGGAGTGTTTCTGAAGAACTTATTTGTTAATTATCAAAGTCATTAGAACATTCTGGAAATCATCTCCAAGGAGACTACTATAATGAGTGGAGACAGTACTTACATTTTCATAATCTGTTACATTTGGAGTGAGCTCATTTATGTAAATGTCAACCTTAGAAATGGACCGAAAGATACACACGTTTAATAACATTGAAAATCCCCAAATTCTAGTGAAATGTAGAGAGAAAGCACATTTCCAAAATCATTCTCAGAAACTACCACTACTCTGATCCCAAAACCAGGCATGAATCCCCACAAAATGAAGTCATAGGCAAATCTGTCAAATAAAAATAGACGCTAAATTCTTCAACAATGTATGAACAAACAGAATTATCACAAGTTATTTAAAGACACTATGCATGAAACGCAGATCTAGATTGGTGAGATGAGCTTTAGGAGGCTTAGATCAATATCCTCCAACGTTACAAACTTCACTGGTGGCCCACTGTAATTGCAGAACATTTGACTGTGTATGCATCTTCTTACTCTTAGTCCAAAGAGAAGAATTTTCTGTTTTTTTTCTTCTTAGCAACATCAATAGGGAGGTGGGTCATGCCCACACACTGTGCTCTGTAGAACTATTGTGAGGACAATATGCAGTGTACCAACTTTCAAAAAAAGAAAGGGGAAAAGAAAAAAAAAGTAATCTTTATTGAATGTGTTAATATTTGTTTGATCAATCTTAGATACCTATATCTATTAATGTAACATGATCTGATGATGAAAATATGTAATATAACCATAGTTAAAATTAAACAATAAAATATTAAATCATGAAATGTAAAAAAAAAAAAAGACACCATGCATCATGATGAAGATGATAAAGTAGGTTTTATCATACGGGTGTCAATTTGTTGTCAATTTGTTTCTACATATGCATATATATATGCAAAGAAATACATCTGATAAGCAGAGACAAAGATAAAATTCAAGATGATCTGTGTAGAAACATAGAAGGCTTTTGACAAAACAAATTTTGCTTTTGCTTCATGATTAGAAGGATAAAGAAGATAGATAGAATGGGAACTTAGCCCTTGGGCTTTCTTAGGAATCTTAGCCCTAGAATTGTAGATGATTGTGACTGTATCCCTATAGATTATTGTCAGTGAAACATCACCATGAAAATACAATGAGATTTTATATGACTCATGCTGGTAGGCCTTACATGTAGCTGCTGTTCTCATGACAGTGTATGAATGATATGGTCATCACTATGACAAAACTAGTGCCAATGTCAGAACCTGTGCCGTAACATCCTATAACTGAGTGGTTTCCCAAATCTTCTCTTCAAAGAGACTCTGGGGCTACAGGGGAAAGGGACTGAAGATATGTAGTGTGCCAAAGGAGAGTCATCTAAAGAGAAAGCATTCTCTCAGGCCAATATCATTTTACATGAGAACAGTTTTGAAAGCTATCTCTCTAAAAGGATATAAAAAGGTAAGAATTTCCACCATCACTGTTCCTATTCATAGTCTTCAAAACCTCAACCAAAATAATCAAGAACACTTTGTCTGCTTCCAGTCACTTCGTTGTTTAATCCATAACACATTCAGCTGTGTTATGCCCGGAACCTTCAAAAGGTTCAGCATATTGATTATAGCACAATGTAATGCTAAAATTATGTTTGGAATACATGTCACTCTTGTCTTTTTGATATGTACTGCTCCTGGTGTAAACTCAGTTACTGTCATTCTCTCAAGAATAGTTCTTGAAAACAAGAGGCTGGGCCAAAAACCATATTCTTGACAGGCTACAGTTTTGTATT
>PVJA010027426.1:0-28609 GCA_004027025.1 Myocastor coypus
CATGTCTGGCTTTCAAATCACATAAGGAGCTGGTCCTGACCCAAATTTAGGGTCTCATTGTCTTTTCTCCAGTGAGTAAAATCAGTACAGTGAGCCGGAGCTTTTGCCTTGTCTGCTCCCTGTGCAAGGAGCAAAATGCCTTCTAAAAGCATCTTGTTCTTAGGATGTGATGCGGCGCAGGAAGCACAGGGTGGGAGCTGCAGGTCCTGGGCCATTCTGTGTGGGAAAATGAAGGACCCAACCAGGGGCACTGCTGACCTGGTTGGAGGCTGGGGACCTCGGCAGAGTGAAGTGTCACCTGTCTCGGCCCAGTTCTGGTTATCCAGGGGCTCCTGAGAGCAGGGGGACAGGAAAGGGAACTGGGTGTGGGCCGGAGCATGGAGGAGGTCACAGTGAGTCTCTCTGGGAGCACCAGCAGGAGTGAGCGGCACGCCAGAGCCGTGCAGACCAGCTCTGTCCTGGGATCCTGGGGCACATGGCCTTCCTCGGACCCTGTGGCTACGGCCCTGCATGGAGTCTGCCTAGCCCCACGTGGCTGCACCACTCAGACGCCTTGGCAGGTGGCTGTGCCGGGCACTGGCCTTCATTGTAGCAAGGCTGCAAGGGGGAGGGGCGTGAGGAGCTTTTGAAGGAAGCTGCTGACGTTTCTGGCTCCTCCAGGTCACGAGGCACAGGCCTAAGCCTCTGCAGCCAGTTGTGGACGCCTCCCGAGAGCCCAGGGTAATGTACCATGCTGACCCACTTCGAGAATCTGCACCAGGAAGGCCCAAAGGCCAGGAGGGGAAGCTAAACAGTCCATGCCAGTGGGATGAAGGATCCATGCCAGCAGCTGAGGGATCTGCCCTGGAGCCAGGAAGTGACATTCGAGGTAAGCAGCAGAGCTTCCTGCAGACGCACCACAGCCATCCTCAGTGACGGTGAGGTCCCAAGCTCCTCCGATGACGAGGGAAGCTGAGTTCCCATCAGGAAGCCAACGTGACAAACTCCTCCAGGGGACTGAGCACTGCACCCTCTTCCCCTCCGGTGGCAGGACGGATACTCAAAGTAAGGAGCAGATCCCCCAAAGTGAACCTTATGCCTTCTCAGTGACAGTGAGGGCCCAAGCTCCTTTGGCAATGAGACCAGGGGGCTCATCAGGAAATCCAGCAGAACCAGCCACCCCAAGAGAAGCGACAGCTCTTACAGTTCTCACAGCACCCAGGCCTTTCTAACAGCCTTCTTCCTTCTTTTGCACTTCTGCTTCTTTTTAAAAAGAAGCATTTATTTGGCACAGGGTCTTGCTACACACACTCAGCTCAGACTCGCAGTGCTTTCCTGTCTCAGCCTCCCCAGCGCTGGGGTTACAGGAGGGCACCACCACACCCGGTTTCTGTGGCTGGCATGGCGTGTGGCACCAGGGATCAAACCCTGGTCTTTGCAGCACTTTCCAGGCAGGCATTTAGACTGCTGAGCTGCCTCTGCTGCCCCAGTTCTGCCTCTCCTGCTGCCGGCAACCACCCTCAGTGGGCCTCCCACGCTCAGCCCCGATGGTTCAGTTCAACTGGGTGTTACGGCTCGAGCGCAGCGCACAAGCAGTGTCTCGGCAGGTGGCAGGCAGGGCTGGGGACCCTGGGGGGCAGCAGGGGCACTTCTGAGGCACAGCAGAGTCGCCTTGGGGGACCCAGATTCAAAGTCTGGGTCTGCTTGGATGGCGTGAGACTTGGAGGACCGAATCCTGCCTCCCCAAGGGCATGGTGAGCAGTGACTGTTTTGAACTGAATCAGGCAAGGGCCTTGCCCACGGGCTGTTGTGTTTTGTAGAAATGCCATGAGATGCCCTTCCAGGGCACTGTCTGCAGGCTCTGCATCCCACTGGCGTGAGTGCCTACGAGTCTCGCACCAGGGCACCTCCAGGCTACACCGCAGGAGCCCAGGTAGGGCTGTGCTTCACACGCGCATTCGCCATGACTGTCACACATCCAGACATTGCAACTAAGTGTTCCTTCTGCCTTTGAAGCTGAACTTGCTGCAAGCCCTCCCTTCAGCCTTGGAAGTGGCTAGCGCCTAAATCCTGAGAACTTACCCAAGTGGCACACTGGCAGGATGCATCCACCCTGGTTTGACCTAGGGTGTCTCTGGAGGTTTGGCTCCCAGGGATTGGAAATGCCTTGCCTACAAGTCGACCCTCAGGATGGAAGGGTCCTGCTAGGGCTCTGGGTGTGGCTGGGCCTCCCTGGGGAGGCTCCTGTGCTCAGAAAGGGCCAGCTTGGGGCCTCGGGAAGCTTGGCCACTGTCTAGAGAAGCTGGACTTCCTGTCACAGAGGCAGTGACTTCACCTGCTGATACCAAGCAAGGACACATTGCGATCTGACTAGGAGGACACGGTGGCCCCCAGGGAGGGACATGTGCCTCTGCAGGGGCTGAAGTCGGGCAGCAAACAAGCTCACCTTCTGAGCTGGGCCAGGCCCGGTGGCCGCAGTGGTTACTATTTAATGGCTTCAGCAGGAAAACAGAAAGACGAGTTTATGACAGAGTCGAAGGCGATGTCATGGGTGTATCCCCAGAGTTCTCGTGTTGGGAGTTGGGTGTCCAGCACGATGCTTACGACAACAGGGTCCTTAGCGGATGCTTGGGACCCCAGGGCTCTGACCATGGAGATGTCCGTCTCAGACGTTGGGTTATTCTGAAAGCTACCCTGATACCATCTCCTGTGACTTGTCTGGTAGCACTTTCTGCATAGGCATGATGACCCGGATATCATGGACCTCGAAGCCTCCAGAATCCCAAGAAATAAACCTACGAATTACTCAGCCTCAGATACCCAGTTACTATGGCATAAAGCCATCGGTAACAGCCTCCACTCACTGTGGTCGGCAAGCCCTGGGCTGCTTCCTGAGCCCTCTGTCCCCACCCACTGCTGGTGTCCCTTGGAGTGTGTTTCTGAGAAAGGGAAGTGTGTGCGGCTGACCCAGTGGACCAGGTGTGGCCCCAGCGTGCTCAGGCCTTGAACCTGCTCAGCACCATTACAGGGGCCTTGGTGTAACGCGTGGGCGAAGTGACCACATGCGGCCTACACTGTCTAGTGGCAATACCCGGTGAGGGCCGAGGGTGATGGCAGAGCTGGGCCCCAAGTGCCCCTCTCCCTCCTCCTCACCAGTCACCTCTTCTCCCCAGGTACTTTGCCTAACTAATGTTTATTCAAATGCTATGGGCCATGTGCTAAGGCCAGTGCTAGGGAAAATAATATTGTGCCAGATAAATGAGTTTTCCACACATGAGAAGCTTTGTTCTGGTGGAAGAGAAGATAAGAAGCACAGCATAGCGAAGACTCTGAAGCCAGCAACAGGGTACTAGAAGAGGCGCCGTCCACTGTCTGCCTGCACTCAGCTGCAGAAGCTGAGCCAGGCAGCCGGGGTGACGTATGCACTCTGAGCTTCACTCTGCTAGAGGCTCGCACCCCTAGAGGCTCGCATGTCCGAGGTCAGGGTCCAGTCTGGAGCAGGTTGGGAGCACTCTGCAGAGGCCCGAGGTCACTTGGGGCACCATGCAGTGGGGCAGAGCAAGTGGCCAAAGAGCTGAGTTTTCTCACAAAGCCACTCCCTGAATGACCCGCTAGCCACCAGAGGAAAGCCTGTCCTGAGGACGGAGCCTGCAGACCCCGTTTCCTCCCTGAAGTCCATCTCTGAATGCCCTTAACTTGTGACTTTGGAGCCCGAGATCCTAACGCAGGTGCTCTGGGCCCTGGCTGAGCAAGTATAGTGTATGTTTGCTACCTCGGTTTTCCTAAAGGGAAGCTCTCCTGGGAGTCGATAGACCTCCAGCGGGTGGGCAGGTCAGAGGGATTCGTGTAGGAGTGGCAACGGGCAGAGGGCAGCACGTGGGGAGCCTGGCGGTCCAGCACAGCCAGGCCAGGCACACCGTGGAGACGGACGCGGGGTGCTCCACGCCCCCAGAGGAGCAGGAGGAACGGTGGTGCTCAGGTCGGGGAGATGAGTGTCGAGATCAGCAATGGAGGGGTGACCGGGGCCAGATCGGAAGGTCGCACTGAGTGGATTCTGACCACGTAACGGCAGGACTTGCTGAAAGAGGTGAGCAAAAGAAAGACACGCTCGCTACAGGCAGGTTCAGGCAGGACACGCCTGCAGAAGCCGGCACCGAGAGCTGTCTGGAGAGGCCACGCCTGGCGGGCCTGTGCTCAGGCACGTGGGCGGGGTTTGGCGTCCCTGGAGCAGGGCCTCCATATAAGCCGGGCCCTCAGCAGTGGGTCTGCGCCTGCTGCCGCAACCGCTTGCCTTCCCAGCCCTCACAGCTGGGGTCCTCTCGCAGTCCCAGCCCAAGGAAGGAAGGTGGCACAGAAAATACCTGCAAAGCCCTACCACCAGAAGTAGACAGTGTCTCCCAGGAAACAGCAACACCCTGCGGCCCCACTCGCACCTCCTGCTGGGCTTGCGGTGTCTCCTTAGGAGGACAGCACAGCTGGCCCTCGGCACTGTCCCTGAGGGAGCTGCTGGTGTGGGACGCAGAGCTGGCAGAAGGCAGTGGCAACAGAACCCGAAACCTTCGGGTCAGAGAGGGCACAGGTCAGCCGCATGCTGTTTACTACAAAGCCTCACTTCAGGAAAATACCAAACGACCGCAACGTGAAGATGGCTGCGTCTGTGAAGGGAGCAGAAATCGAGATGATCAGAAGGTTCGAGGTGGAAACGGGTCAGGTCTCTGAGCAGAGCTCTGAGGTTTTAAGCCCGTTTTTGATTTTAAAATCGAAAGGGAAATGGAAAGAGCCGGGATGCAGCTCTGAGCCCTCGGCCGTCTGCAGGCTCTGCTGCTCACAGGAGGACCGCGACCACGCACTCGCCAGATGTGCCCTGAGGGCATGCCCAGTCGACGCGGCAGGGCAGAAGCTTGGGTCCCCGAGAGGTTTCACAGCCTCACGAAGAGGCGGCACTGTGTGTGTGTGTGTGTGTGTGTGAGCGCGCATGTGTGTGAGTGTGTGGGAATCATTTCCCATGGCTCAATTATTTATTTATTATTTATTTATTTATTGTATATAGGGTCTCGCTACGCAGCTCGGATGTGTAATGATCTGCCCGTCTCAGCCTCCCCAGCACTGGGATTACAGGTGTGTCACCCCTGGTTCCTGGCTGGCATGGCATATGCTACTGAGGATTGAAAACATTTTGACACAGGGCCTCACTAATTTGCTAAATTGCCTGGCATGGAACTTGCCATCCTCCTGCCTCAGCCTCGCAAACGGCTGGGATCACAGGTGTCACATGCCTGGCTTGTGTGTGTGATGTAATCTCGTTGTCTGTATCTGGAATTTTGCTCTGAGGTCCTATGGCACCCCCCACCCCAACCCCAGGGCTTCAGGGGTACCAGCCTCCCCAGGAGGCAGCTTTTGTGCTCTCTCTGATGTCACACCCCTGACCCTCCACTGTGTATCCTAGAGATCAGCATGACTTACCTGGGGGAGTTTTTCCCAGCCCTGGTGATTTGAACATGAGCTATTCATGCATACTCATCTGGCAGGTACTCAGCAAGTGTTTACTAAACATTGCCACAGACCAGGCTTCACTAGTGATAAGGGAATGAAGACGGAGGAGGCAGGCGGAGTTTATGAGCCACAACAGGACGCAGGCAGGTCTTGTGGGCTCCTGGGGACGAGGTCCTGAGTGCTCTTGGGTCTACCTCATTGGGCCTCCCAGTGGCTGGGGAAGCAGGCACGTTTAGCCTCACTTTAGATGAGGAAGAGAAGTGTGCAGGACCTCCCAGGGTGTCTGGGGGCAGAGGGCTCAGCCGTGGCCCAGTTAGACTGCAGTCACCCCTCTACTGTGGGGTCCAGGCTTCTGGTTCCCCCCGGGACTTCCCCCTGAAGTGTCAGTGAGATGGTGAGCGCTGTTCTGTCTTTCCTTTCCTGAATATGACCGTAATACTTTTAACAAGTCATAGGAGGTAGTTTTGAAACCAGGATCCATGGATCACTTGGGTGGGCTCCTAATTATGGAGGGGTCTTGTGTTGCTTCCGGGTGAAGGCAGAGGCACCCCAGGGGTACTGCTAGGGCTCCCAGGCTGGAGGAGGAGAAGCAGTAAGCACAGCAGTGGCCTCTCGCCACCCTTCCTCTCCCTCCACTGGTCCCTCCTGTCATGCTGGAAAGTGGGGGACATGTAGGGAATACGTGGCCCTCAGGTCCCCACTCGGTGGGCATGGCTGTTGAGCCGGGGAGCTTGCCTTTTGGGGAGCAGAGTGTTCAATACTGTGGGCCGGGGTGGGGGTGTATGATGCTGGAGAAAGCGAGCAGGGCACAGGGCGCTTGGCGGGGAGGGCTGGTTGGGGTCCACTCAAGGGCTGCGCTCTCCCTGAAGGTCTCCCACGATGACCCTGGCCCCTCCGTCTGCCCTGGAGTGGGGACCAGGAGACACCCACTTTGGCCTTCTCTACTATCGGCTCCTGGGTGCCTCGTGCGGGTCTTCCAGGGTTGCTTCACAGCCTGTCGTTTCTTGAGTTTAATTTGGTGACAGCATTGAAAAGCCATCCAGCAGGAAATGGCTGTAATCTGTTCTGCAGACATCAGAAACACCCTGAGGACAAAGCTAATGGGAAAGAACCTAACAAGCCGTTCTGCGAAGAGTAGCTGTGGAGTGTATTTTATCTCAACACTTCTCAGCAAGGCCCCTGGAGGTTATTTTTATGTGGGTAGAAGTTTTTCATTAAAGTAGAAATCCTTTTTTAAAAAATTGCAACATTTTTTCATTATAAATATTTTTGTCCCCAAAGCAAAGTTCCTCGTTTCTTGTGGCCCCCAATTACAGTGGTTAATCTTGGCTTTAGACACCCGGGGGAAGCCAGGAAAAGGGCCTCACTTTCTTTTCTGTGTGAATTTCTCCTTTGAGAAAGAGGCTCTTTTAAGTAAAAGGATCTTCTTAATCAGACACAGAGGGGATAACAATACTGTTAAGTGTTTCGGGAACCTCTCTAGTGGTAGGTTAAACAAATCAGACCCTGGCTCAAGAGTTTTGTGGGTGCTCAGTCTGCACACAAGCGTGTGTGGCCCAGGGTAGCTCGGCATGGATGGTGACTGAGTTACCTTTTTGTTGCTGGGAAAAAAAATACCTGAGCCAGAAGTTGACAGACTGCATTGACCACAGCAAGATACGTGGCTCTGATTTGCTAGTGTAGGTCTCAGCCCCTTAGGCTACACATTGAGCTCCTGGAAGTTTCCCGGTCACCTTCTGTCTTCTAACATCATTTTAGAAACACAATCTTAAGACCTTGGGATCTCAACCACAAATGTCTTCATTTTAATTAATTAATTAATTAAATGTTAAAGATTAATTTTAATGAAAAGAAATAGCAGTGCGACAGCTTCACAGCAGGTTGGCAGGACAGTTACCATAATTAATACATTGCATATTGTTGTCTTCATAGTAGTTGTTCAGAGTACAAGATGCAGACTTGATATCTTGTCTAAACACTATTAGTACAAATCTTTCTCCTCACTGAACTAAGAGAAAGTAACTGTATATATAGTTCAATAGTCCATAATAGTCGTGCAATATCAGGACAACTGGCAATATTGGAGGCTGTTGACTTGAGCCTTTTACAGCTCAGCATGTTAATTTGGCTTTCCTTTTTATACCTCGTGGTTAGACTTTTCTGCTGGATGGTTAAGATCAAGGTAAAGCAAGACCTACATAACAAAAAATGTACCTTTTGTATCTGACAAGGTAAGTCATATCCCCTCAGAATTTACCCTGAAACCATGTACAGTGGTTTGTAGATCTTTTTTCAGTGTCAGCCATCTGGATGAGTCGCAGCCATTGCTTGACCATTTTGCTCTCTGTGAAAGCCTGAGAGAATGTTTTTGCTCTAGGTGACTCTCCTTAGGCACACTATATATTGTCAGTCATTTTCCTCTGTGGCCCTATAATCTCCTTGAATAGGAAATTTGGGATAACACTGAGTTATAGCCTGTGAGACAACAGGCTCTCTTATGTCCTGAGTCCTCACTGACCTTGAAGGGCTAGGGTCAAAACATTGGCTATCCTTGTAGCCCTTTCTTTTCTCTAATATTTTAGTCTGCAAACCTAAGTTATTAACCTTCCAGAGGAGAAACTTAATATCATTCCCTATAACATAGGCACTTGGAGCTAACATCACTAACTTTCTGAATATCAAAGGCCCTAAACATAACATGGAACCTGTATTTTCCACCAATTATTGATATTCTAGAATGTAAAAAACTATGCATTTTTACACAGAAATTTAGGAATTTAACCATTTACAAAATTATAGCTGTACACTCCTATGGCATTTTCCCCCTTGTCTCTTATTCTCTTTTATTACCTTTGATATTTATTTATTTATTTAATTAATTTATTTATTTATTTTTTGTCTTTTTGAGACAGGGTCTCGCTATGCAGTTGAGGCTGGCCTTGAGCTCACTTTTGTAGCCCAGGCTGGTCTCGAACTCACACCAATCCTCCTGCCTCAGCCTCCCAAGTGCTGGGATTACAGGCGTGAGCCACCACGCCCGGCTTACCTTTGATTTTTAAACAAACATCTATTTGAGAGAGAATATAGCAATAACTGATATGACATTAGGAGCAGTATACCTTTAGGAGACCAGAAAGATAGGTGTTCCCAGCATGGCTTTAGTACTACACATTGCTGTGCTTAGTGTAGTTGCTTAGTTCACAGACATCAGCATCCAGAGTCAGTCAGGGTGAGAAGTCTACCACTTCACTGCTGGTTTCAAAAGCCTGCTGGAGATTGTAGGATCACTGTCTGAGCCATCTTGTGTGTATAAATGCATGGCTGTGCCCCTGCTATGTTTCCTAGCTTTTCTCCCTGCTCTCTGTTTGTTGTTTAATCCTTAAATTCTCACTTTCCATTTAATTGTATTATACCTTTCTGTTTTTATTTCTTCTTTTGAATTCTTACACTAGGGAGACTATATGATAATTACACATGTAGGTCTGGTTTATTTTACTTATGAGTATATCTTCAAGCTCTATCCACCTATATATGAAGGTTTCAAGTTTATCATTCTTTGTAGCTCAGCAATACTCCACTGTATAAAAACATCACATCTTTTTCATCCATTCTTCAGATGACGGGCATTTTGGTTGTTTCCAAGATCGGCTATTACAAATTGGGCTGCTATAAACATAGGTGCACAGATGTCACTATGATATGATGTCTTCCGTTCTTCTGGGAAAATTCCCAGTAGGGGGACAGCTGGATTGAGTGGAATTTCCAGCTCTAGTTTTAAAAGGAGTCTCCACACTGATTTCCATACTGGTTGCACCAGTCTTCATTCCCAGCAGCAGTGGAGAAGGGTTCTTTTTCCCCCACAACCTCTCCAGCATTTGTTGTTGGTTGATCTCTTTATAATAGCCATTCTTCCTGGGGTCAGATGGTAACTCAGTGTTGTTTTTGATTTGTATTTCACGAATGACTAGTGATGTGGAGCATTTCTTCATGTATTTATAAGCTTCTAGTATATCTTCATCTAAGAAGTGTGTGTTCACCTCGGATACCCATTCCTTGATTGGGTCTTTAAATTTTGGGGCCCTAATGTTTTCTAGCTCTTAAATTCTAGAGAGAAGACCTTTGCCTGACTGTTTATTAAGATTTTTTTCTAAATTTGTGGGTTGTCTTTTCACTTGGTTGCTAATTTCTTTTGACATTGAAAAACTCAGTGAAAGGAGGTCCTAGTTGTTGATTCTTTCAAGTGTTACACGTGCATTTCGATTTTTGCCCATGAACTGTTTGCCTACCCTGATGTCTTCAAGATTTCTTCCTGCTTTCTCTTCCAGGATGTTATGGTTTACGTCTAGTTGTCCCCCAAAGCCTCATGCAATCATGGGGTGGCGACTTCTATAGATTGAGACTTGACTCATGAGTCACTGGGACTGTGTATTTTAGTACTGATGAGATTATCAGTCTGAGTACTGCTGGGAATAATAGGTGTGGCCTGAGGCAGAGAGACTAAGGCAGAGAGTCTGATGTAATTTAATGAGAGAGACAGACTAGCACTGTTGCTCTCTGCTCCCCTGGTTAGTCGGTTGCCTCTGTTGCGATTGTTGCTGCTCTGCCACCATGAACTGAATGCTCTCTGCCCTATTCCACTCAGCCTTGGGCCAGCCGAATATGGACTGAAACTTCCAGTAACTGTGAGTTAAATAAAGCTTTCCTTCCTTCAATTTGAGTGTCAGGTATCTGTCCCTGCAACAAGTAAAAAGTAACTAAGACACAGGAGATTTATTGTTTCTGTTTTAATATTTACATCTATAATCCATTTTGACTTTAGTTTAGTGCATAGCGGCTTATTTATTTTTTAATTAATTTTAATGAGAAAGAAATAGCAGTGAGACAGTTTCACATTGTAGCCCCTAAGGGGTTACTCAAACAGCAAAATCGCCTATCCTACTTACGGGAAGTGTAAATGTGTTTTCACACTTCTGCATGAGGAAGCGTTTTCTGTGATGCTGACGGTTAATTACCTGACCATGAATCCACTCCCTGGGGGGAGGGGCAGGAGAGGGAGGAGCGTGGGGGGGCCTGGCAGGGAATCACGTGAATCGCAGTTGCTCGCTGAGCTGCTGAGGTGAGGCTGCTGCTGTTCCTCAGGAAAGCCACGCCTGCGGCGAGCTGTTCTGGCGCCTTTGCCTCTCACTCATTTTCTATCTCTGTTTCCTCTTTCCCATAACCTGCTGGGTTTTCAGAAGATTTCGCGGTACTTAGTAATGCATGATTTACGAACAAATAAAATAAATAGGATTCTGAAGGAATAACAATAAAACAAAACAAAAACAAGTGAAAGGGGCCAGTGAGATAGCTCAGCTATCTAAAGCACCTGTGTCGGCAAGCTTAGGCAAGCACAGGGACTGTAGTTCGATCCTTAGCACCACATGCTGTGCCAGCCTTCTCCCCGCCCAGGCAGACTGAGCCACACACACACACACACACACACACACACACACACACACACACGTGAAAGGAGGAAAGCTTTATTTCAGCTTATGGTTTGTGATGTTTCAGTCCCTGGTTAGCTGGCTTCCAAGCAGGGCGGCAAGAGCAGGGGGTCATGGCAGGGGAGAAACACTCCATGGCAGGGCAGGTGGGAGGCAGCAGCTGCCTTTCACCTTTGTTTCCCATCCAAGGTTTCCCATCTAAGCCTTTTGAGGGCATCATCCACACCCAGAGTGAGGCTTCTGTCTTCAGTAAATCCATCCAGCCACACCCAGACCCAGGCTAATTCCAAGCAGTTCCACATACCCCTGATCCAGCATCGCACCCCCCACAGCCAGTGAGGAGCCCCACGTAGGAGTGCAGAGGCCTGGGTGGGGGACCTAGACACCAGTCGCAGCAGCTGTTCACACTGCAGACCTCTTCCTGGGCACGGGGTCACCACTCCACAACATTGTGAGTTCCGTTTATCAATCACAGCCACGTTTGTCAATTCTATTGCTGTGTCCCTCTGAGTGGCACCTTTCAGTTTTAAATTCTGGCTCCAGTGGCTCATATGCAAGTTGGTGTATTCATTTGTGGCCATAAAATTATCCTCACCTGCCATGAACAAACGTTCTTGAGCTGGAGAACTGAAGTGTTTCTGCCCTGCAAACCTACCAGAGAATGGGACTGTTCTTTAGTGTCCCAGATGATGAATAATCATGACAGGTTTGGAGACAGGGCTCTGGAGCTGGGTCTCTGTCCAACATCTGCTTACCTGTGATGTTGAGAATTCTTGGTGAGCTTTGCTTTCCTTAGGCCTGGGGATATAGCGCAGTGGTTATAGCACCTGCCTGGCAAGTGCAAGGTCCTGAGTTCAATTCCTGGCACCAGAGAAAAAGCTTTGCTTTCCTTTATATGTTGCTTCTTAGACTTTTAATTTTTATTCACAAATAGGACTTTGCTTATTACTATTAAAAATCTGGATCTTAAACAGACTCTTGGACTGGTGGTTCATATCTGTCAGCTCGCTCAACTTTAGCTCCAGTCTCATCCCCAGGAGCCTTTCCAGAGCTACTACCTTCACCATGAAGCTCCATGAATTTTCCCAATTCAAACTTGGACTTCTTGAGCATCTTTACTTTACTTTACTTTTCCAACCAAGACATCATGAAGAGGGTGCATAGACTGGTGAGGCTCTCCTTTGTCTTTCCCAGTGCTGTCTGGCATCAGTTTATTGACCACTTCCTTCAAGTCATTTGTCTACACCTCTTGGGGCACAATATCTATCTTCTTCTGGATCTGATGACCTGTTAGTGCTGAGCATAACAGGCCTTCCATATATGGTTGTTGTGCTTTTTAGTAAAACCAACACAGAACAATCAAAACGAATAACCAGCAGTAGTCTAGACATCCACGTGAGCTTTGACCACAGTCTGCCACGTTTTGGTCATGGAACACATTTTGTCACGAGTGAGGTCCACGCCGTGGAAGTTAGTCAGGCAGGTTTTGCCCTGAACATCTTCAGCAATCAGCTTGAATTTTCTAAAACAACTCCATCATTCTGCAGGTCAGCAAGGCTCATTTACACACACAACTCCCAAGACCATGAGATGCAATTTTGGTTCCTTGAGTTCGGGTGACAAGTGCTTTTCCAATATTTCTTATATTGAACATAGCCGGCACCGTCACATCGTACTGGTCTTTCTGAGAACATAGATCAACGCTTTTCTTCTTGACTCCTTTTTTGCCACGTTTTGTAAGGCGCTTGTTCTTGCCTACTGCCCTGGTGCTGCTCAGGAGCCAAAAGGCTCTTAGACTTTGTAAATAGAATGTCCAAAGACTAGAAAGTCTTCTCTACTTTTTTCTAGCAGTTTCAAACTTTCACATTTAGACTTTTATACACATGCTCAACTGGTTGTTCTAATGAGGGCCAGGTATCTAGTTTTACCTTGAGTCACCACTTTTCCCAGCATTCTTTGTGAAAAAGGCTGCCTTTGCTCCAACGTAGTTTCGGCACCTTAGTCAAGAGATCAGATGTATCAGGTGTAGTTTGCCTGTGCTGATTCCTGGATCCCACGTGCTATTCCACCGGTCTTTACGTCTGTTCATATGCCAGTCCCATGCTTCTTGGGTTACTACAGCGTCATAGAACATATTGAAATCGGGCACCTAGGTCGTGCTTTCTGAAATTCTGATCCTTCTGACACCACTGTGTGCCCAGAGCTGCTTTGGCTACTGGGGTCATTTGTGCTTCCCTAGGAATTTTAGGGCTGGTTTTTCTAGTTCTGCAAAGAATGCCGTTGGTACTGTGATGGTGACCGCATTGAATTTATAGAGCACTTTACATGAGGCAGCAGAAGGAGTTGGGCTCCGCCAAGCCAGAGGCAGTGGGGGGGCTTCCATCTTCTCATGTCTTCTCCAGGGTTTCCCTCCAGGGTTCCATGAAATCCCTTGAGGGACAGGTGTATCTCTTCCTAGAGTAGCTTTATTCTCTGGGCTTGCTTCTTCTTTCTTTCTTTCTTTCTTTCTTTTTCTTTCTTTCCCTCCTTCCTTGAAGCTATTGCAGATGGAATTGTCTTCCTTATTTTTGCTTCTCAGTATGATCATTATTGGTCTCTAGAAAAGCCACGGGGTCTTGTATGCTGAATTTTCTCCAGATAGCTTGCCAAAGCTTTTCATTAGTACTTGAAGTCTTTTAATGGCATCTTCAGGACCTCCTAAGTATAGAATCACATTATCTCCAAATAAGGGCAGCACTCCAGTAGCTAAAACTAATAAATTTGATTACATACATAAAATTGAGAAGTTTACATGTGGCAGAGAAAACAGTCAACAGAGTGTGGAAACTACATGCAGGACAGGAGAAAGTCCTTGCCAGCAACTGATTCTCAGAGGATTAGTATCTAGGCTATATAACAAGCCATAAAATCTTAGTATCACAAGAACAGGCAATCCAGTCAATAAACCAAGGAAGTGAACAGACTTTTCTCAAAAGAAGTACAAATGGCCAATAAGTATGTAAAAAAGTCAACATCTTCAGCCATTAGGGAAATGCAAATAAAAGCTACACTGAGATCTCTATCTCCACAGACATGGACATGCCCGCAGGGACATGGCGCAGAGGAGCCCTTCTACACGCCGAGGGGAATGCAAATGCGGCCTCTGTGGAAATCCGCAAGGAGGCTCCTCAAGCAACTCACACTAGAGCCAGCATGGCCTGGGGCCCGGCTGTCTGTGTAGCCCTGTCCTCTGTGTAGTCCTGGAGGAACTGAAGTCAGCGTGCTGCGGAGGTCCTGCACCCTCACCTCTGTCATCCCACATTCTGCAGCGGCCATTGTGGAATCAGCCCCGGTGCTGTCTGCAGGTGAACAGACAGAGGCAATGTGGGCTGTGGACCCGGAAGTGCGGCCCGTAAAGTTACAGTCCTGCCACATGCAGGAAAGTAGATAGAATTAGGGTCGGCATGCTGGGCAAAATAAGGCGGGCTCAGAAGACTTAACGTCAGTAGTCTCCGCTCATGTGTGGACCCCAGTGTTATGGCCTGTGCCTGGGGGCCCCCTCTTGTGGTCAGAGGTGGGGCTTTCGGAGGGGCTGGCTCTAGAGTATGCGATGCTGGGCTCGATCCCCAGTGCCAGAAACCAAAGCAGATCTCTGCGTCTATTTACCCGCAGAACCTGGGATCTGAGCGATCAACTTGTTCAGTTTCTAGAATCCACGTAGAGGAGAACATTGGGCTGGAGTCTGAATAAGCCTCGTGGAAGTTCACAACTTGCCCATGGAAAAAGAATTCAAGTTCCCCAGGGAGAGGTCATGTCTCCGAGTGCAGATTCCTGCACAGGGCCGTGTGGAATCCAGGTTCCCGCCCTGGGATGGCACGGAGCCCATGCCGCTTCCTCGGAGGCTTCCCCTGTCTGCAGTGAGTCCAGGTATGCTCGCCGGGCTGGGATCATGTTCTGACCTGAGGGAAAGCCCACCAAGTGCCCACGGCTGAGCTGCTGCCCTGTTCACCCACCGGCCCAGTGCAGAACTCCACGTGGACTTGCACCCCTCCAGTCTGTGTCCACGACTGTCCCTGTGGTGGTTCCTGAGGAGAGCGAGATAGTGCACGAGGGACAGAGAGAAACTGCTGCTCCTTGTGTGTCTCTCCCTGGCCACAGTCCTGGGCTTCGCTACCCGCCAGATAGCTGAGAGCAGATGTTCTTGGCTCTAAGTGCTGGGAAACCTTGAACACTGCTGAGTGAACCTGAGACAGCAAGGGCAGTGTGTGTCAGGAGGCAGGGCCCTGGCCTGGACCACGTGCTGTGTCCACTGGCCTCGGAGCCACGGGCTCCTAGGTTGGGGCAGTAGGGAGCTGGTGTGCTGCCAGAGCTCCAAGCGGAGCCAAGATATCAGCTGCACTCGCCACAAAGCAACTATTTGGGAAGACATCTGTTCATTAGCATGATTTAATCATTCCGCAGAACATTACTTTATACTTGATAAATACCTAATAAATTTCAATTTACAACAAAAGGAAATACATTCAGCAGTGTCAGCTACATTCTCTGACAAATAATCACAGAGATAGTAACAGCTAGGTCAGCTGGAAGTAGAAAGGAGGGTTTGCTGGGGTCTGTAGAGCACCCGAACCCTCGTCCGCCTCACGTACCCGGAGGGGGGCTGCTCTCTATGTGCTTCGAGTCCTTCGGGCATGATGCTACCCGGCCAGGGCTAACTGGCTTCTTGAAGTGCTGAGAGCTCCTGGTTCCTTCCAAGAGCTTACACATCCTGCCAGAGGCAGAGCCTGCTTGCTCGTATGTCCGAGTAGTAGCCTGGCCTTAGTCTGGTGCTCCAAGGATTTCATATTCCGGCCTTTGGCTCCATGCAAGGGGAACAATTCTCAGTGCCATTCTTAGAGGACTTTTCTGTGAAGGGGAGGCAGCTGTGCACCGTGAGTCAGGCCCAGGGACAGATGAGCTTGGGATAAAGGCGAGCTCTCCAAAGGTGGTGAGAGGTCAGCAGCGTAACTTAGAGACCCACAGCAGACTGGAGTTAGAGACCCACGGTGGAGCCGGCTGTTGCTGCCTCTGGAGGTCCAGATGGGACTGCTGGCTCCTGTCCTGCATCTCCAGGTTCCCGCTATGTTATACCACTTCTGTGATTCTGAGGCTATCAGCCACTGACTTCGTGCAGTTAAACGTGGAATGATTCTCTCTCTGTCCTTCGAGAAAAACTTTCTACCGACTTTCAACATGATTCATGTATTATAACATGGACCCTTTACTTTTTAAGGTTAAAATTAAATTAGTAATTTTATTTTTTTCCTGGACAATTTAAATCCTAGAGAAGATTTTAGATTCATTCATTTTCTTCCATATTTATGAACAATTGCCTTCATGTGTTTTTAAAGTTTGCCTGAAGCTTTGCAGGCTGTATCACTGCTGTCACACACAGTATGTATTTAGGTTAACACGTGCTTTTTCCCCTTACTGTGTGTGTCACTGTGTCTTCTGGCGTCTGCCTAGCAATATTCTTCTCTCTGAAGAATTCTTTCTGTATTTCCTCCACAAAGTCCGCTGGCGAAGGTCTCTCAGCTCTTTGTCCCTACAACGCGATGCCCGAGCACAGTGAAAGGAGGGAGGGCTGGCTTTGGCCCAGGATGTCCAGGGTTTCCGCCCACAGTCAGCCGCGCTGTCACTGTGAGACTGGTGGTGAAGCAGGAGTATCATGTCAGAGAGGTGTAGCGGGCAACTGCGCACCTCGGGCAATCCAGAAGGCCACCGGAGTGCCGGGGCTGTGTCCCTTGGTGGTGGAGAGTGGAACTGCTGACAGGCGCAAGTGACTTAACAGCCACAAAGGCAAGAAAATAAAGGACAGAGGCAAGGAGTGGGCTGTAAGCGGGCTCCTCTCCGGGGCTGTTGTCTAGGGGCCAGTCCGCATGCTCCCAGGCCTAAGCTCTGTGGTACTCAGGCAGTGCCCAAGCAAAGCCCACACACCCTAGAGCCGGTGACCCTGGAGGTCCTCACTCTGGGCTAGCTGACACCATTCGGGGCCACTGCCCTTACTACAAGTGGAGCCCCAACTCCCGTCTCATTTTCCTGTTCCAGAAGCAGAAGGGAAGGGAAAGCCAGGGCAGAAAGAGCCTGGGACAGGACACTGTCCCTGTGGTCGCACCCAGGGGCCAGGCTTGTACCCAGGCCGCACCTCCTGCGTCTTGATCGCCTTGCAGCAGGGTAAGCAGATTGCGAACCCATCAATGGGTCACCGTAGAGGCACAGGCAGAGCCCTTGTGATCCGGTCACTGCCGGAAACTCCACCTCTGAACACGCGGGACACCACGAGGCCACTTTGACACTGAGCATAGCGTGTGCTGAACTTTCCTTACCCTTCATTTTTAGGGCATGGCCTTGGTCGACTCGGAGTTCTAGCTTGGCGCTTACTTCTTTCCGGCACTTTGAAGATGGCCTTGCTTTGATTTGCGGCTTTCGTCGTTTCTGTCAAGAAGTCAGCCACAGTCTTCATTGTTCCTGTGAACGCAGCGTGTCTCCTCCCGGCTTCTTTATGCCTTTGCCCTCCTCCCGCATTAATTTTGCTGTCATCTGCCTGGCAGGGCGTCCTTGTCGTCCTCATTCCTGGTGTTCCCTGTGCTTATTGAATCTGTGGTTTGAGTTCTTTCAAAAGATCTGGAAGATAGTCAGCTATTATCCTCAATATTACTCTATCGGATCCTCCACACTCCAGGCTCTTCAGTCCCCCAGATCCTGGATAGCTCTCTCTCTCTCTCTCTCACTTACCTATATTTTATACACTTTCATCCCCCAATATGCATTAATCTAATTTTTAAAAATTCTGCAAGACCTCTGATCCTTTGTTCATGTGTATCTAAATCACCATGCAAGCCCATAACTTCAGCTATTATGTTTCAGGTCTGAAATTATTACTTAACATTTTTTAATTCTAAGTGTATCCTGAAATTATTTTTGTTAACTTTTTATGGTTTGAACACAGTTTTTGTCTCTTAATTTTTTTTTTTTTTTTTTGAGAGGAAAAAATGGAACACCACAATAAAACAGAGTTTGAGAACAGGACAGCAGGACAGCAGCGATAATTAGCAATCACAGTTATGTCAAAGCCTGTGTCGGGCACTGTGTTTATCTGTGTGCTTGTGGCTGTGTTTATAGTCTTTGCTTCTCTAGGGGTTTAGTCATAGGAACTTGTCTACTAATGTGCTTGGTTATTTGGGACTTCATGATTAATATATGTAAACAAATTGCAGAAAGTTTTAGCCCCTTGACAGCATTATTTTAGTGCAGAGGAAATGTACACGTGCTTCAGGCAGACGCTGCGCCCCTGAGCTGCATCGCCAGCAGCCCCGTGGCTCACGTAGGCAGCTAGTCTAGGGACTCGAGAGTCGTGTAAGCCAACCGAGACTGAAAGAGCTCAGAGCTGGGCTTCTGCTGCCGCCATGGTTCTGGGTCACACTGTCCGCATCGCTCTTCTTGACAGGGGATGGTCCCAGATGTCTGTCCGGGTTGCTGGCAGTGATGACTGCGGCCTTCCCCCACAGCTTCAGTCTGCCCCAGGCCTTGCCCAGCCACCCACCCAAGGGAAGCGCCCTGACCCAACCTGCCCCACACTCCCTCTGAGAGTGGCTCCGGCTTCTGCCGTGCCTGAGCCTGCTTCTTTCTCTCTGCTCCTTGGTGAGGATCCAAGCGGCCTTCTGAGAGAAGTTTGCAGGGTTGCCCACCACAAAGTCTCTGGTTTGGGCTCGTTAGTCTTTCCTGAGGCTTGGCTCCGTGGGTCTCGCCCTTAATGTGATGATTTGCTGGTGGGCACCACTCTGCCACCTGTCCCCTGGAGTGTCCTTGTCCAGGAAAACACCATGGGTTAGAAGTGGCTCTTAGTGCAAAGATTATCTATTTGATCTTCCTTCTTCCCTTAGGTATTGGCCTTTATGATTTGATTATATTTTTAAATAAGGATTTAAAAATGACCCCCCCCCCCCAATATGCCCTGACCAGATGTGGAATTTCTATCTCTGAGATTTGAATTAAAAGTCTACCGGAGCTGGGGATTTAGCCCAGTGACAAAGTGCCTGCCTGGTAAACAGGAGGTCCTGAGTTTGATTCTGGTACCCAGAAGAAAAGGAGCTGCCAGGCACAGAGATGTATACCTAGAATCCCAGCACGTGGCCGGCTCAGCCTGGAGGATTCCGGTGAATTTTAGGCCAGCCAGGGCTACAGAGTGAGACCCTGTCTCAAACATATCCCAAACCAGCCAACCAACCAGCCAGCCAACCAGTCAGAAGTGCCCTCCCCCGAGGTCAAAGTCTGACTTACTCCCTCCATGGGAAATTCCCGCGGTAACTGGCCCGCCCCCCTAAGGTGGAGTCTCTCTCTGCTCCCGCTACAGGAGGTTGGGGAGACAGGCAGAAGCAGAAGGAGAAAGGGGCGAGGGGGGCAAGGTGGGAGAAGGAAGGAGGGTTTCCTTGAGTAACAAAATACATAACGGATGAGGTCCAGGAAGGCCAGGAAAGGAGCAGCGGGATAAACTGAAACAATGAAGAAAAACTCCAGTAACGTTGGGGTTGGATTGCTGAACCCAGGGAAGACAAAACTGAAAGCACAGCTATAGGGCAAGACACTGGTTCCAGGGAGCCCTGAAGAGTTGGGCAGGTTTCTTGTCAGAAATCACATGCGTCAAGACACGTGTGTGTGTGTGTGTGTGTGTGTGTGTGTGTGCGTGGGGCGGGGAGCCGTTTTTCAAATTCTAACATAAACAAAGCAAATAGCAGCAGCAGCAGCAGCAACCAGGACAAAATTGCAAGGCAAAGTTAAACCCAGAGTTCTACATCCAGCGAAAACACCTTTCAAAATGAAGACTGGATAAATTATAGACAAACAGCAGCCAAGAGAATTCACCACCTGAAGTCTGTGCTCCATCAGGAAAAAGGACTGTGACAGCAGGACAGCTTAGAGACAGCACGCAGAGCAATGATAGGTAGTGAAGACACAGATAAGTGTGCGCCTCCTTCTGTCTCATTTCTGATCATTCTAGAATACGGTTGGTTGTCTAAAGCAAGAGCACTAACCCTGTGCTGTGGACATTATAATATGTGAAAGTGAGTGCTTCATACCATGCAATGTCTGGGACGGGGTGCACACCGCGCCACGCCACACCACGCCATGCTGTGCCACAAAGCTCCTGGTGATCCTAAACCCAGCTTCAGTGAAAGAAGGAAAGAAGCAGAGCTGAAAACAGAAGCCGATGGGGCCTGGGATTTAGCTCAGCGGCACAGTACCTGCCGGGCCGGCGTCAGCTCCTGAGTCTGATTCCCAGTACCCTCAAAAGGAATAAATGAGTACAGAGACATAAAATGAAGGCAGTCAATTTTATTTTAGGTGGTGGAAGAGAGAAGAGAGAGAGAGAGAGGATGGGGAGGAGGAGGAAGAGGGCGGAGGGGCTGAGGGCAAGCTGCTCCGCAGGAGTAGGCGGGTTTCTTGTCTGCAGCTCCTCTTCTTGAGCTCCTTGCCTGTGCAGGCTCCTGCAAGCTGGTCAGCCCTGGTTGTCTTTGGTCCTCCCCTTGGACTTCCCGTCATAGGACTCTCCCGGCGCTTTGGCAAGGGTGAAATTGCGGGGTGGGGAGTTGGGGGGGTGGGGGTGTCCTTTGGCGGAGTAGTGTAGGCTGAAGGGTTCTGTTCAAGAGAAACGCATGAGTCTCACATCAAGTGTGCTCCCCGGGACCTTGCAGGCTTAGTTGCTTGGTATTTCTAATTGCTTACATCTGATCTGCAAAGGTGGAAGCAGCCTGCCGTCAGCCACCCCTAGGGACCCATAGTAAATCTCTCTATTAGCTTTTTAAAATTCTCTTCAATATTTAGATCAGTTTTCTCTTTATTTACTGGATAATTCTTTATAATTGATTTATCTTTTTTGAATATTTAAAATTTTATTTTAAAGAGTAAAAATAGCACAAACATAGAAAAAGAGTAGCAAGCAAGAGCACATGCAGTACAGAATTTCAAAACAGGAACAAAAATTGTACAGTGGTTGTATTACATATTGTCACCATCAAATCTGCTTAGATTAACAGATACAGGTATGTAAGATTGCTCAAATAATTAAACATTAACACTTTCAATAAACCTTAATTTTTTTTTAACTCTTCCAAATGCATTTTGTATTTAAGTCACTCTTCTAAAAACAAATTGTAGGGGCTGAGGATGCAGAAAGCACAAGTCCTGAGCTTGATTCCTGATACCGTGCAAAATTTATGTATGCATTCCTCTACACACGTCTCGCGAAGCTCGAGGAGGAGGCTTTCACCCCATCTTTTGCCTGCCGTGTCCTCCTCCCTCCACGCGCAGCAAGCAGAGTGAGCGTATTATTATTTGAAAGTGTGCTGACTTTCGATAAAGTTATACATTTTCTAGCGTGAAGCAGCTATGAAAAGATATTTATTTATTTATTGACTTACTTTCTTTGTATTTTAGGGAAGGGTCCTCAGGGTGTGCAGGGTCTCACTACTAGACTGGACTTGGAGTAATCCACCTCTTACAGCCTGCCAAGAGCTGGGATTACAGGCACGGCTCAGTGCCTTCTCAGCGTGCCCCAGGGGTTAGGCGGGCACAGCGGGCCTGGGGATCCAAGCCCTGGCACCTGCGTCTGCAAGTCCACTGAGCTATTTGGCCGGCCCTTGAGGACGATTTCTTTTTGGACTGGCTCAGGCTGCCTAAAGGGTGGGTCTGATAAGGCACTTGGAGCTGGGGATTGGACCTTGGCCCCCGGTGCCTGAGTGGGATTGCCCACGCAGGCGCTTAATCAACTGAGCTAACCTGCAAGCCCCAATTAAACGATTTTTAATAGAGGAATGTTCAGTAAGCCAATCATTGTGGTAAAATGAAATGTAAAAAGAAATCTAAAATTAGACAGAAAACAGAAAAATAATTAAAAATAGATGAATGAAAGATACATTAATGATTACATTAATGGTACAAATTACCCTAATACTACTCTTGAACAATCATATTGGGTAAATAAGGCAACTTTATGTCATCTACAAGAAAGGCACTTGAACTATGCATAAAATATTAAAAGTAAAATGATGGAAAGAGATACCAAGCTAACGGTAAACCAACGGATAGTGAACAGCTTCATCACTCTGAGACCACGTGGGCTTCAGGACCACGACCTTGCTGGGAGTAGTGGGAGCCATCGTACCATGCTGCAGCAGTGGCGCCCGAAGCAGGCGGCGGAGCAGCCCTGCGTACGCGTTCCCCCAGCAGCAGGGCGCCAGTGTGCGCGCGGGAGGGAAGCAGGCGCAGCCAGGGCGGCACCTGGAGTCCTCCGTGCTGGGCTCTCGGTAGCTGGCGCGGCAGGTGGCCCTCGGAATGCGCTTGATCCACATGCGCTTGAGCCGCAAGGTCCCTTTCCGCAGACTCAGCCTAATGGGGGTCTGCAGAAAATTCCGTCTTGTCGACACAGAACTCTCATATGCATTATTTTCAGGTAACTGTGAAAAATTACTCGAATTAGTAATTTGATCATGAAACAAGTTTCAATAAATATAAAAGAATTGAAATTTAAAGAATATATTTTCTCATGCCCAGAACAACAAAACAGTCTATAAATATTTAAAAACTAAAACAGTCTAAACAACATGGAACCAAAAAGTTGTGAGGAAAGTTAGAAAATAGTTTTATTTTATTATTGAATTTAATTGATTATTTTCTCTTGATAACAGGGTTTAAACCCACCACTGAGCTAGCTCCTTGATCCAGAAAATACTATTAATTGAATGAAAGTGAAAAACCAATGTAACCAAATCTGAGGGCTTGGTTAATGTGATGTACAGCTAGAAATTTGCGCTGCACTTCTGTGAGAGCAAGAGAGATACACAGAAAGGTTCTCATATTCCACCTTAAGAAACTCGAAGAAAGTGCAAACAACGTGGTAGAAAGAGGGAAACAAAGTGATGAAATTAGAAGTGGAAAATGGCAGGGAAAAAAAATCAGCGAACCAAGATCTCATTGTGTGAGAAGTTACATAAATGTGAAGAAGAAACCTCTAGCCAAGAAAAAAGAAATAACCAATCTCAGGAGTAGGAGAAAGCACCGGTCATTATTGGGTTCACGACAAGGGCATGAAAGGAGTTCTATGAATAGCTCCAGCTCTGTAAATATTAACTTAGATGAAGTGAAAAACTTTGTGAAAAACAGAGATCTTACCAAGAAGAAGAAGAAGAAGAAGAAGAAGAAGAAGAAGAAGAAGAAGAAGAAGAAGAAGAAGAAGAAGACTTCAAGCAGTACTGTCAAGAAGAAATATGTAACTTGAACATCTGTTACTGAAACTGAATTTATAACTTACATATTTCCCACAAAGAAAATAATAGGGTCAAGGCACTTTATGGGTGAATTCCACCAAGCATTCAAAGAAGAAGTAATACAATTTGGTGAATTCCTGTAGAGAATCCAAGATGACACATTTGCTAACTTTTCCCGAGACCATATTTCTCTGGTACCAAAGCCAAACAAAGCAGTGCAGGAAAACAGATTGATATTTTTTAGGAATATAGATGCAAAATGTTAGCAAACTAAATACAGCATCATACAAAAAGGCAGCACACCCTGGGTGGGTGTGAGATATGGGCTGCTCCCAAATCCATCAGTCCCTCCATCAGCCCCAAGGTAAACTGGCACGCTGAGTAAGAAAAGCCAAGCAGTCATTTCAATAGAGGTAGGTGGTGGGGAGGAGCCACTCAGACTGATTCAAATCTCAGAGGTGTCTAAGGTCACTGAAGGATGTGACTCCACTCTTCTAGCGCAGGCGATACAGTTAAGGACCTGGGATCCAGTTATGTAACCACAGCTTAGAAAGAGTAAGTGCACGTGTGCTGGTTACGGCACTGCATAAGGATGGAAGCACGGCATAACACCTGCATAAGGATTATACAGTGGAGACGTGGGCAGCTGCTGGCTCGTGGGCTCGTGGGCTTCGCTTTGCTCCCTGCTTTCTGCCGCTGTTGCTGCTGTCCTGCACATATGCATTCTTCAGCCTTGGGACCGAGCTGCAACAATAGCCTCTGGGCTCCCCAGCACGCCAGTATAGACAAAGAAATGGATTAAATTCAATTCAATCTGTGATTTATAAAAAGAAACAAAACAGAAAACTAGGGCTAGAGGGAACTTCTTTAACACGCAAGGAGAATATCTTGAAAGTAGCTTATACCCTGTCCTACGACGGGCAGAAGGAATACCTGCTTGTTCTCCATACAGGCAAGGATGTGTGTTCTCACCATTACTATCCAAGATTTTACCTGAGGTTCTGGACATCGCCATTAGGCAAGGAGAAGAAGTGACATACACAAGGACTGCCAAAGAAGAAACGCACTTTTCTTTATTTGTGGATGAAATTGTGGTTCAAAAAAAAATTCAAAGAATTGCTAAACAACTGACTGGCCTCAAATGTTGGCCCCAGTTTGTTCCGGTCTGGGGCTACCTGGGATACTGGAAGGGCATGATGTGGTTCCGGTTGTTATAAAGCCCACTGCAATCCCCGGCTCCACCTTTGGAGTGATAGGGAGACAGGAGAAAACCCATGAGCCTTGGGAAATGAGTACATTTTAAACCTCACTGCTTGGACAGCCTAGAGGAGGCCAGGCTAACTTGGTAACACCTTGAGCCCCAGACTCTGTGGCATGCTCTCTACGGTTCCACCTTTCATGGGGAAGGGTGGATTGGTGAGGCCGAGGACCCCACAGACCCAGTACTCACTCACTCACGGGGAGGGGGGCTGGCGGAACTCATAACTACCAGCATCCTGCAAGTAGACAGCAACCTAAATGGGACAATCTGCATGACCAGAGGAAAGTCCATTGCTTTGCCCCTCCCCGCAGCATTGCTCAGCTGTCCTTAGAATTGGATTTACAGGGCTTTGTATTGATCCTTCTGCACTTTCTGTCCAGCACTGTGAGCTGTAGTCGGCACTATGCAAAAGACTTCTCCTGGGCAGGGAAGAGGAATCCATGGCTCTTCAACGAAGCAGAATTAATTCATCTGCATGGTCTGTGTGATCCCTGCCACTTGCAAAGGAGTCGTGGGTGACAGGTTTAGCTGTGGCATGGAGGAGTGGCATGGAAGGTGTGGCGGACTCTCCTTATAGGAGGGACACCTCCCCAGCGGAAGCTGCAGGTGTGGCTTGCCCCAGACCCGTGCTGCTGATGCACATACCAAGCATGCTGGCCAGTGACTACAGGGGACACCCGGGGAGTGGCTCCTGAGAAGCAGAAATGGAGGCAAACCTCATCCCTGCTTTGACTCAGTGATCTGAGCAGGCGGTGTGAGGAGCGGCAGGTCTTTGTCAGACCCAAGGGGGACAGGCAGCAAAACGTGCATGTGACTAGCAGCGGGGGTGGACGAGGTTGGCCCACAGGACCACAGGCAGCAGGATGGTTCTTGGGGGCTGCCTGCAAGCGGCAGAGCAGCAGACAGGGAGCTGCTCGGCCCCAGGGTTGGAAGCCCAAGGACAGAGCGGTCATGAGCAGCCCGAGGCCGAGGCCGAAGACCTGCCAGGCCCTGAGGAGTGGCATGTGTGGCCTCCTGCTCAAAGGCTGAGGACACTGAACCTGTTGCCCACAGGAGATGGCCCAGTGACGAGGCCCATCAGGAGGAAGTCTGAGCCTGAGCAGGGCACGAAGTTCTGCTTCCTCAGCCCTGTTATCTGAGCTCATGAGAAGGCTCTTCCCACATTGACATTTGTTATTTCATTATCTGCTTCCTTGCAGCTGAAACCCCCCAGGCGCGGTGCACACAAAGGCCGTGCACAGAGCTTGCGAAAGGGCCGGTGTTGGACCGAGCAGCAGGCACAGCCAAGCGTTGGAGCGGGATGAGGAGAGCGGCGGTCTGGAAAGGCGCAGGGCCATGTGTGTGGCCGCGGCCAGATCAGAGGCCCAGCAGGCATCATGGAACCGTGTGTGACCCTCCCCTGCGCTGCACTTGGTGGCCGCAGTCAGCCTGTCCTTTCTCTCCAGGCAATTTCCATTAAGGCCATTATTCTGTTATGAGAGGGAAGGGGGTGGTGGGGTGGGCAGGGAACAGGGTTTGCCACTGAAAGTAAATTATTTTCAGATGTTCCTTGGAGAAAGAAGTGTTCTGCTAAGCCACAGAACGACCAGGTTCCCAGAACTCACCGCGCTCAGACCTCGTTAGGGTGATGGCTTCCCACGGGGACACCCAGCCGCAGGGGCTGCTGGTCCCGCCCAGAGCAGCGAGTCCACGACCTGGCCCCTGTGCTCACGGCTCTGGCTCGGCTGATCTTCAGAGCCAAGGCTCTGACTCTGCTGCTCGTTCCTGTCTCCTCCAGCCCGGTGGGCTTGCATTAGTGCGGAGGGCTCGGCTCCTAGGGCCAGGCGGCATCTAGAACAGACTCAGTAGCACCATCTGAACGGTAGCCAGGGTGCAGCGGAATGGACCGAGATGCCTCCGAGGCTATTAGGATTGCTTAACAGCAACAACGACCCTATCTACAGATCCATTTCCCTAAAGTCTCTGGCTTTAGATACGTTTTCAAAATTACATATAAAAATAAATAACTTGAATGTATTTTTTTGACTTGCCTTGACACATGTGCAGTGCTTGCGCGTGGGCTGCAGCTGAGGGCCGGGTGCCTCTGGCACCATGTGGAGACCACGTGGGGTGGCCAGCATCTCTGTCTCCTCAGGCGCCACTGGGATGTGTCCGGAGCCTTCCAGCTCTCCTCCCCGGGCTATTCTGAGCACAGAAAAACCTTGGTTGGAGAACACAATTCGCTCCAGAAGTGGGTTTGTAATTGGAAGCACTTGTATATCGAAGAGAATTTCCTCACAAGAAACAAAGGAAACTCAGATGATTCATTCTGTGACCCTGGAAAACTCGCATGACAAGGGTTGCTGTACTTTAATACACAGCGATAAAGCACAAGATGTAAAGAAAAGTAAATAAACTAACCTGCACTTATCTCTGAGAACCTTTGTGGCTGGGGCGGGGGGTGCTGGTGCAGCGCGAGGGTCCCTGCCGCCGATGGGGTCACATCAGTCCACTGACTCGGTGAAGTCTTTGTTGTCCTGCACCTTCAAGAAGCTGCAGCGCAAAGAAGGGAGCTGACCGCCGGCGCTCGCCCCTGCCTCCTTCTGAGGAGGCCCCTGAAGTGTGGAACTGCTCTGCTATCAGGCAGAGTAGTCGTCGCCTGATCTGGGTGCCGCCTTTGTGTGAAATTCCGCACTCTTTCCCACAAGTCCCACATCTCCCGAATGTCGCTAGCAGCGAGGGCTCCGCTTCCTTTCTCTCCCCTCCTCCGCAGACGAGACGGGCTCCATAACCGCTGCTGTCGGGAGATGATCACACGATCCCACATCAGCAAAGCGGGTGAGGGTAGACAGAGTGTGGGAGGAAGCGGGGAAGAATCCCTGGCTCGCTCGTGATCACGTGACGTTCAGCAACATGTGCTGTAGGATGCTGCCCACCTATCAGCTTAAATTTTAATTAATTAATTAATTAATTAGTTAATGTTTCAGAGACAGAGTCTCACTATGTAGTTCAGACTGACCTTGACCTCACTATGTAGCCCGGGCTGGCCTCGAACTCGCAACAACCCTTCTGCCTCAGCCTCCCAAACGCTGGGATTATAGGCATGCATCGCCATGCCTGGCTTCTCAAGCTAAATTTTAATAGAAAGACAAAGTGCTGTGCAGTGTCCCTCAAGAGCATTTTTCTGACAGCAAAGGGACAGAGGTCGTTAGTGACCTCAGGCCCAGACATAGCTGCTGATAAGAAAATCCTTCCTCGTTTTGTACTAATTGGACTGTGGCTCTTCAATCGATATTCACTCTGGTGATGAATAATTGATGGACCAATGACTTAGGGACCTGGCGAGAGCGCTGCACTTCCCACCTCCTCTTCTGGTCCTCGGGGGGTCTTCTCGTAGGAGGCTCAGCACATGGCCCTCTGTCCAAGGTCCTGCTAGCGGCCATGCCACACCATAGCCTTGGGATTGTGGAGCTTAAAGCAGGTTGCCAAGGGAAGCTAGTGGCCCTGCCAGGACAGCGCCAGGGCAGTGAGGCCAGGTCACCACCCAGGGGGAGGTGCCCTCCCGTGACTGCCCACCAAGCACCCTTAGTGTTATTCCACATGAACAGTTCCTCAAACACTGGGGAAGTTGAGAGGGCGAGGATTTCAGGACAACCAGAACAACTCAGAGAATCTCTCCCAAATATTGAGGTACGAATACCCAAGTTCCGGTAACGACCCGTCACTTCGCACATCAACTGCTTGCTCACTGGCCACTGCCTTGCTATATAAGGGGAAAAGAAGACTTGGCTTCAAGGACGAAGGTTATAGAAAGATGGCTTCCCACAGCTCAGCAGAGGAAACCGGACTGAGTGTGTGTGTGTGGAGCACTGTCTTGGCTTCTGTCTAGACGTCCCTAAGAGCCTCACGCCATCTCTGGGAAGGAGACCTGATTCGGATTGCGGGGTTTAGCGCTGACTCCTGGAGCCTGGTTGGAGACTAAAGATCTCTGGGGGCGTGGCCATGTTTCCTTTCCCGCTGCTCGCTCCTCCCTTCCTGCCCCTCGCCCCTCCCACCCACCCCTCGCCCCTCCCACCAGCCCATCGCTCCTCCCACCCCGCCTTTCGCCCCTCCTCTCCCACCCTGGCTCCTCC
>PVJA010027427.1:0-17236 GCA_004027025.1 Myocastor coypus
TTTTTTTTTTTTTTTTTTCTTGTTTCAGAACCTTTGTTTATTCACTCATTTTTTATGGCCAGCTCAGCCTGCCCTAGGAGCAGGGCTGGCGCAGCATGTGGTGCCGGGGATCGAACCGCGGTCCCTGAAGCCGCCCAAGCTTTCCCAAGCAGGCGCTTTAGATCACTGAGCCATCCCGCCGGGCCCCTGTATCTTTTTCTTTTAAAAGAAGGTAACATAATTGTCTAACTTTGAATTCTAGCTCTCCCAATTATTAGTAGTGATCTCAAGTTATTTCCTCTCTATACTCACTTCTTTCCTCACTTACACTACAGAAATTATAATGGCAAATATTTGGTATTATGTGTTGAAAAGATTTAAAGTGTGTGTATATGTGTATAAATAATGCTCAGAGAATAACGTGGGACATAAAAAGTCTGATTATAAAGAAGAGAAACATATGAAATTTTCTACTGTATACATATTATTAAAGAAAAGTCACTGCAATATAGGTTATACCTATTTAAGAATGCTTTTTATAAATGGGTGCAACTTGAGACCATACTTCTAAGTCAGTGGTTCTCAACCTTTCTAATACTGTGACCGCACAATACAGTTCCTCATCTTGTGGTGACCCCAAACCAAAAAATAATTTTGGTGGCTCCTTCAAAACTGTAATTTTGCTACAGTTATGATTCGGAATGGCTCTAGGCAACCCCTGTGTTTTGGTCGTTCGACCGCCGCCAAGGTCGCGACCTACAGGTTGAGAACCACTGTTCTAAGTGGTCTCAAGACACAAATGTGTAAATTGTATTGTTCCCCTGGTGTGAGACGCTGAAAAGGTAAATGTGATACAAAATGCACAACAGATATAAAATGAGAAGAAAGGAAAGAGAAACTGGTTTAGGGTAATGTAAAAAAAAGAAAAATGTATATATATGCAAAAGATAGTTAAAATAGTTATACTAATTTCTCTCAGTTCATTGAAAAGAGGGTTAGGCTAATAATTGTTTGGACAATTAAATGCTGCTATCTCATACTTGAGTAACTAACTTAAAGATTACAATATGTAATGTATTAACCACATTTACCTTCCTATCATATGGTTTTGGAATTTTATTTCTTTCCTTTTCTTTATTTGCTTCAGGGTCTTGCTTATGCAGCTTGGACTTGTAGTGATCCTCCTGTTTTCAACCTTCCCAATGCTGAGATTACAAGCATGTGCTACTAAACCAGGTTTGTCTTTCTTTAAAAAAAAATTTCCATGCCTTTTGATAGTGTGGCATTGCTTAAAAAAGTCTGCCTGCGCCCAACATCTCCATCTTGTGGACATTTCTGGTATCTGCTGCTGCCGACAAACTACTACAATTAATAATGAAAAAAAAGAAAAAAATAAAAATAAAATCCCAACTTTGAAACCTTTGAAACAAAAGACTTAAGTTCACACACACTCTTGGTATCTTAATGTGTGGGCATCTCAGCCGCTATTCGCCCATTTCTTTTTTCTTTTTTAATGGAAACTGGGTCTTTAAAACAAAAAACAACAAACTTATTTTCTATTTTTCCAGTAGCAAGGATTGAACCTAGGGCCCTCTCTACATGCTAGCTAAGCATTCAGCCACTAAGCTACCCCCCTAGCCATGGAGACAGAGCCTTGTGTAGTTCAGGCTCATCTTAAGCTCACCGTGCAGCCCAGGTAGACCTTAAACGTGTGGCAATTTTCCTGCTTCTACCTCCTGGGTGCTGGAATTACAGGTGTACAGCACCATGTCTGTCTCAATTTCTTCTTAATGATATGGCAAAAAACTACACATTATTTAAAAGATTTATGAGAATTAAATGAAGTAACAATGCTAAAAGTCATCTAGCGAAGGCAAACACCCAACAAATAACAACAAATAACGGTACTCATACTAATAACAACAAATAACGGTACTCATACTAATGAGTACCGTTACGGCATGTGTCTAGATGTCCCTCCAAAGCCTTATACCGCGGTAAGTGGGGCTTTTTCAGAGGTAGCTGGATCTATGGTGTGTGAGGCTGGGATCGATGCGCGGTACAATGCTAGGATGAAAGGCACCAGCATTAAGGGTGTGAGGGCTACCCACCCTAAGTAACCTGGGTACCACACAAGGGACGGGAAGCTGTGGTCCTCTCCCTTGTTGCTTTGTTACCTTCTGCCAGTCATGAACTGCCTCTCCATGATGCCTGTCTGCCATACCACCCTACTTTGTAGCTAGCCAGTTATGGAATGAAACTTGTACAACCTGAGCTAAGTAAACCTTTCCTCCTTTTTCTGTGCATCCAGTATTTTGTCTCAGCAAAAAGAGTACTTTCCTTATTCATAACAATAATTCTACATTGCCAAAACAATCATATTTTTCTTTGTAATTTCCTTCATTGCTTTTATTTAAAAATTATGTACTTCTGAAATACGTAGTGCAGACCAATAAAAGATTAAGAGGTTGGTCGATGGTCTTCCTTGTCAATGTGTAGAAGCTCTTTTTTTTTTTTTTTTAAAGATTTATTTATTTATTTATTGTTTCACAACCTTTGCTTGTTTATTCACTCATTTTTATGGCTGGCTCAGCCCGCCCTGAGGGCAGGGCTGGCGCAGCATGTGGTGCCCGGGATCGAACCACGGTCCCTGAAGCCACCCAAGCTTTCCCAAGCAGGCACTTTAGACCACTGAGCCATTCTGCCGGGCCCAAGGCAGGCATCTGACAGAATATCTGGGTAGAATGTTTTTTCATGACATGTCTCTCATTGACTATGTTCGCACTGCTTTTTATTTTTATTATATAGAAACTTTTGTTCCCTTATACTTTTCTGTCATATAAGTAAGCAATAATTGTGTGACACTCTGTTAGCTGCTGGAGCAGAGGCAGGAGAGAGGCAAGAAAACAGTGCAATACAGCACCATGAAGCAATGAGTGTGAGGATTCGCATTAAAGGGAAAGGGCATGTATATAGCAGGGATACCTGGACTGTCTTAAAGAACAGGGAAGAGGTAGATGAAGTAGACAGAGCAGGCCCTGGAAATAGCACATATGCATTTGGAAAGCCACAAAGAGTCCTGTATGATTTTAACATGTAGTTTTAAATAGTCAGGGAGAACTGATTTAACTCAGTTGTCCAGATAGCATTCACAGTACATAGAACAGATTCTTGTGTATGACTGAGCCACAAAACTTTCTTTTTAATATTTTTTTTATTGTTGTTGATACAGGGCCTCTCTATGCAGTTCAGACTCATACAGTGATCCTCCTGCTTCAGCCTCCCCAGAGCTGGAATTACAGGCATGCACAGCCCACTTAGTTTTGGGGCCAGCCTAGAGCACTCGGAATTCCAGGGCTGGCACAGCATATGGTACTGGGGATCAAACTTGGGTTCTTGCCCTTTCTAGGGGGGCAAGCTGTCTCCCTAGCCCAATATTTTATTTTTGATAACTGCTGAACTCCAAAAGTACATCTGGAAGGAGCCCTGGGTTAAACAGCAATGAGGTTAAAGTATCTGCAGATTAAAGTGTCTGCAAGCAGGCGCAGGGGCTGGGGATTTGATCCCTGGGCTTGCTGTGCTGGCCCTGCCCCCTAGGGCACGCTGAGACAGCAATTGAGACAGGGCGTGGTGGCATGCACCTGTAATCCCAGCACTTGGGAGGCTGAAAACAGGCGGATCACTACGAGTCTGATCTAGTAGTGAGACCCCGAACACCCTCTAGGCTCTTCCCTAAAATACAAAAAATACAAACAAAAACAACAAAAAATTTCCTTAACTTGTTTCAGTTCTGTTTCCTATAATATTAAATGTTTACTTTAAAATTTTGTTTTTCATTTCCCAATGAAGTTTCAACTAAGAGAAAAACAATCTGAAGAACTATTAATTTTGTACTGTCAGTTTACCTTATTGGTTTTGCTTCTTATTTTGAGACAGGGTCTCTCTGTGCAGTGCAGGCTGGTCTTGAACTCACTATGGAGCCCAGGCTGGCCTCAAACTCAGTGATCCTCCTGCCTCAGCCTCCTTAGTGCTCGGATTACAGGTGTGCAATGCCAGGCCCAGCTAATATGTATTTTTCATACATACAGTTAAAAGACACATTCTGCATTTAAATCCAGGCTCCACTGGATAATTTTAGACAAGTTTTGAAAGCTACTTACAAAATGTAGGTAGCTAAATTATAGTACCTTCTTCCTAAGGCTGTCATCTATATTCAGGAAGTTAAAAGCATTTATATATGGTAAATTCTGAATAAATGTTCATGTCTTTTAAAAAATTCTTTGTAAATCTGTTCGACTTCCTTTTGTATGCTGGCTGTGACGTTGCCTATACTTGGGAGGCAGAGGGAAGTAGCATGAACTACACAGTAAGATCATGTCTCAAAATTAAACTAAACCAAAACCAAAACCAAAACCAAACCAAACCAAACCAAACCAACAGCAACACTCACACCAAACTAAACCACCCCTAAAAATCCTTTTGCTAATCTGATAGGATAAATATAGTTACCTATTACTGTTTGGTTTACATGTTAAAAATTATGAGCAATAAGAAGCATTTTCCTATTTACTTTTATTTCTTCTTCCACTCATCTGCTAGGAATCAAACCCAGGGACATGTAGGTTTTTTTTTTTTTTTTAAATATATTTGACTGTGGGGCCCGGCAGGATGGCTCAGTGGTCTAAAGCGCCTGCTTAGGAAAGCTTAGGCGAATGTAGGGACTGCGGTTTGATCCCCAGCACCACATGGTGCACCAGCCCTGCCCTCAGGGCAGCCTGAGCCAGCCATAAAGTAAATAAATAAATAAACGAAAGTTCTGAAACAAGAATAAAAAAATGTATTTGGCTGTTGCAGGGTCTCACCATGCAGTTTGGACTCCTGGTGATCCTCCTGCTCTTCCTCCCCAGTGTTGGGATTACAGGTATGTGCTACTCTGCCCAGACTCTGGCCCGTACAGCCTACCCTGGGAACCGGGCTGGCATAGCATGTGGTGTGGGGATCGAGCCACAGTCTGAGATTGCCCAGGCAGTGCTTTAGTCTGCTGAGCTTTCTTGCTGGCCCTGGGACTTGTATATTCTTGTACATTGTTCTTTTCTTTTAAAAATAAAGATATTCATCTTTTGCCATATTTTGTGGAAACTTATTTTTCTGTGCCCTTCTTCTAATATGATTTTTTCTATCTCCTTAAATTTTGAGTCTTCCCTAAACTAGGTGTAGTGGTGCACGTCTGTAATACCAAGATTCTGGGAAGCTGGGACAGTAATTTTGCAAATTCAAGCCCAATGTTGACAACTTTCATTTTTTTTTCCCCTTTAGTCTTTTTAAGACAAAGTTTCAATATGAAGTTCAGGATGGCTTTGATCTCAGTCTATAACCCAGGCTGGCTTTGAACTCAGGGATCTTATGGTCTCTGTCTCCAGAATGCTGGGATCACAGGCATGTACCACCAAACCTGCCCTAGCATGGGCAACTTAGCAAGATAGAAAACAAAGAAATATCCTCCAAAAAATAGAAAAAATAAAGGACTGGGAGATAGTTCAGTACACAGCCCTTATGGCCAATCCACAGTGCTGGGAAAGAAGAAGTGGGTAGGAGGGAGGGAGGAGAGAAAGTAAAGTTCTCCTACCTCAGAGAACTTGTCTGCTTTTTGAAGAAATAGGCAACTATACCTGAAGATGTACTTCAGTTACAGCGCACTTGCCTAGCATGTACGAAGCCTTGTGTTTTGTTCCTCAGAAAGGCAAAAATGCTACCACCACCAATGAAACCCATAACAACAACAACAACAACAACAAAACCCCCAAAAAACAATACAGGTAGACTGCGTTTTTAAAAATGCTTATCTTAAAGCACCTGCAAAGCTGGGTGTGGTGGCTCACACCTGTAATCCCAGAACTTGGGAAGCTAAGGCAGGAGGATTGGTGCGAGTTCGAGACCAGCCTGGGCTACAAAAGTGAGCTCAAGGTCAGCCTCAACTGCATAGCAAGACCCTGTCTCAAAAAGACAAAAAAAAAAAAGCACCTGCAAGCAGGTGTAGGGGCACACTGAGATGGCAACTGAGACTGGGCTTGGTGGCCAATGCTGTAATCCCAGCTCTTGGGAGGCTGTAAATAGGCAGATCACTATGAGTCTGGTCTAGTAGTGAGACCCTGAATACCCTGTAGACCCTTCCCTAAATTACAAAAAAGAAAAAAAACTTATCTCTGGAATTTTAAAAAATGTACAGGGACCAGGGATATAGTTCAGTGGAGTAAGTGCCTGCCTGGCAAGCTCAAAGTCCTGAGTTCAATCCCTGATACCACAAAAAAAAAAAAAAAAAATAGTACATATTTTTGTGCAGAGTCTCACTGTGCAGCTCAGACTTGTGATCATCCTGTTCTCAGCCTCCCCAGCGCTGGGATTACAGGGGTGCATCACCATGCCCAGGGTGGCAGGCTCAGTATACCTGGGGGTGGGGACAGGGCCGGCAAGGCATCAGGCAAGTATTTTGAAGATACAGAAATTTAAGTATATGAACTTCCAATGACTGCTGTTGGACAAAATTATTTATCATGAAAATATAAAGCCTGCATCAGCAACTAGTGGTTCAGCACGAAACCCATGCCCTGCATTATCCCCCTTTATGCCTTCTTTTTAGGTCACTCTTCAGCTTACAGATAAACCACTTTATTTCCCCTGGGGAAAAAAAACCCTCAAAACCAAAAACCACTCTCTTAATCCCACATCCAGCCTGTGCTACTGCCTCAAGTGCTCCTGCTTCCCTTTCCAGCCAAGCACACGGCAGGCGTGCCACCAGGACCACTCTCCTCTCAGGGACTCTGCCCATGTCTCCCTGACAGGAGTCACTCCTCTCTCATGTTGGATCTTACTCCTCTAGGTCCCACATGCTGTACTCCCAGGAAGCAGTTCTTGACCTACTTGAAATTCTGATCATCTCCCACCAGAGGCACTACATGCCCTGTATTTTTCTCTACAGTACCCACTTACTACCTCATACTGTCTTGTTCTCATAACGCTAGGGACTTTGCTGCTAGAATGTATGTTCTATGAGGGGAGACACTGCTCCATCCTCAGCACCTAGAGCAATATCTAGCTGATAGTTGTTACTCAATAGATAAAGTATTTTACATATTTTTGTAAATTCAAAGAAAGAACTGAATGATCAGCACATCTGTGTTAACATGGGGATAAAATGGGTGTTATCTTGAATGCCAATTGCAAATGAGTATCAGTTGGTGAATGGAGTGATGTGTAGAGGATTCTGCAGCCATATTAGCTTACAAGGGAAATATGTGAATAATTATCTGAATCTCTATGTAAAATGGCACAACTAGAATGAGGTAAATTACTTGTCAGTATATAAAAGCATCACTATGTTTTGACAAGTTCTTCAGATTTTGTCAGCACAGATAGGGAAAGGGAAACTAATAAAAAGCTACACTTATTAAATGTAATTATGAAATAAAATAGAAAATATTTCAGACCATGAGAGGAACAATTTCAAACATACTTCTCGAGCATTTTATGTAATATATACTTTTTTTTTTGTAGTACTAGGGATTGAACCCATAAACTCATGCAGTGTAGAAAAAACCCTCTATGAAATTTGGTGTTCATAGTTTCATAAAGTTGCCTAAGCTGGACCTGAACTTGAGATTCCCTCCCTCAGGCCTTTCCTTCCAAATTCAAGGCTTTGTGTGTGCAGGGCAAGAACTCTATCTACCACTGAGCCACATCCCCAGCCCAAACTTGTGCTGTTCTTTTTTTTTTTTTTTTTTTTTTTAAAAAAAGAGAGTACAAAGTAGTATTAAAACAGAAAAATTACAAATGATATAGAATTTCACTAGAAACACATGAATTTCACAGTATTTGTTGTATTACACAGCATTGTCTTCAAATTAGTTGTTCATATTACCAGATATAGGTATGCAAAATTGGAGAAGAAAGAAAATAAGAGAAATACATAAGAAATTAAGAAGAGGGCTGGAGAGATAGCTCTGTGGTCTAAAGCACCTGCTCAGGCAAGTGCAACCACAGGAACCACAGTTTGATCCCTGGTACCATGTGCTGTGCCAGCCCTGACACACAGGGCTGGCTGAGCTGACCACAAGAAAAAAAAAAAGAAGAGAAAAAGGCAAAAGAATTGAAAAAGGAGACAAAACAAATGAAACACCACTGCTTCTTTCCATAAACCAGCAAAAATTCACAGTACAGTTGTCCAAACCATCTTGTTTATACATACACAGACAAATTTCTTTCCCTACTCCCTCTCCTGTCCTTCTCAACTCAATGATTTCTTCCTTTTGAACAGGTTCGTTCCCTTTCCGCAACATCCACTGTACTCTTCAGATTAACTTGTGATTTTCTTCCTTAGCTTCCCAAGTAGCTGAGACTACAGGCATGTGCCACCACTTTGCTTTTTAAGTCTGGGGAAATATCGCCTATATCGTGAAAATTTTTTTCAGGATTAAGTATGAATGAATACATGACACTTACATTCTGTTTCGTGCTTATAGGCCCCTAATGTTAGCTGACGGGACGTTGTTAATAACTGTTGCATCATTGCTGTCGGGTCTTGAAATATCTTCAGGCAGAATGGAAAAAAGTTTAATAAGTCCAAAGTTCTCCAACTTCAACTGCTTTTAAATTCTAGCTACAAAAATCTTACCATTTCATCATAGAACTCTGAAACAACTGTTTTTTTTCCCAACATCGCATTGGTGTCTGATTGAAACAGCTTTAACAAATGATATAGGGTTACCTGCAAAATAAGAACAGTGTCGTAGCTGCACAGTGGTTTTCATCGTCATGAAAACTCCTCTTTAAAAACTGAACTAGAGACTGGAATTAGTAAATGAAAGAAATTCAGATCTTCTTTCAACTGAAATTTATTGTGGCAAATCACCCAACTCTACATTTTTATTTTCTTCTGAGATAGTACCATTCATATGCATCTATTAATAGGAATATATATATATATATATATATATATATATATATTTTTTTTTTTTTTTTTTGGCAGGACTGGGGTTTGAACTCACGACCTTGTACTTGCCAAGCAGGCACTTGTGGCATGGAGCTATCTCCCCAGCCCCCTAATAGGAATATTTTGGAGGAGGTAAGTAAGGACTTATTCACACATCTTTAAATAGACTGAGAATGTAGCTCTTGGCAAGGGCAAATTCCTGGGTTCAATTCCCAGTATCACCAGGAAAACAAAAAACAAAAAACATAAGAGAAGGCTATGAAAATTAAACTTCAAAATCATTAAGACATGAATTATTTTACTTAAACAAATGAAAATGGACTAGTTGTTAATAGTTGTCTATGGAGATTGGAGTTTATAAGTTCACTGTGGGAGAAAGCATTTGATACTGTCAAAAGGAGAAACCAATATTAAAATGTTCAGCATGAGCAAGACATGCTCCTTGGTGATATATAGGATTATTACATCAATGACAGAATAAACAGAGTTGTCAGGAATAGCTTTTGAGAAGAGCACCATGTCTACAAAACCTTAAATATAGGTGCTGTAAGACATCAAAGGAAATGCTCTGCAGCATAAAGTGATTATTGTACCAAAACAAAACAGCTGGCAAACCTAAGAGCTCATGTTGAAGTTGTATAAACCAAGGGCCTCAAAATTTTTTTCCAATGATTAGCTAGTATCATCATAAGGACATAATGCTTTTCAAAATAATCATGAAATGGGGAGGAAGAGCACTCTGAAGGCCAGAAAATACAAGTTCTTGCAAATGAACGTGACTAAACATCATCAGACTCCCCTAAAGATAAATTGCTTCAGCTTACAGAAACATCAGACTTCTCTGGATATGAGTGGCAGTGGAAGCGTTCTGCTTACAGAACGTCTATCAGGTTGAGCATGACACACTAGGAGTATAAAAGGGGCTGTGGTACAGTTCAGTGGTAGAGCATTTGCCTAGCACACACAGGCCCTGAGTTCAATACCCAACCCTGGGGGATGGGCAGGGGGAAAATACGGAAAAGAGAAGAGAAATACACAGAATTCCATTAAAAAATGAAAATGAAACAAAACAATAACAACAAAAAAGACAGTACAACATATGCCATATTAAAACATGTAACTTGCTGGGCATGGTGGCACATGCCTGTAATCCCAGCATGCAGGAGGCTGAGGCAGGAGGATCACTGCCGGTTTGAGGCCAGACTGGGCTACAAAGTGAGTTTAAGACCAGCCTAAAGTGCACAGCAAAACCTTGTCTCAAATAGACAATCAAAACAAAGTCATAATCTGACAAATTTTGGAATAGCAAAAGATGCTATAGTATGTTAGTAAATCATAATACAGAAAAACTAAAACTTGAAAACTTAAGGAAGAAAATTACATCAGAGGTGGGAGCCAGAGCTCTTAAAAGCCCCAGAGAGGTTCCAAGTCGAGCTTATGGATAGCGAAGTAGTGAAGCTACAGGGAAATGGGTCTGTTGAACTTCCCTTCTTCTATTCTCATGGACAACATAGCCCATCCATCCCCCTTGAAACCAGAATTACTCATACCAGTAATCAAGTATTGAGAAGAAATGAAGACATTTTCAGATGAGCATTGACTGTATCAAAAGCTTATTTCTGAAGCATTTTGTGAAAAAACTCCAGTGAAAAGAAGAGAACTTGGGAATACAGGAGGGAAAAGAACCACACAATATCATTAAGAATTCACAGGTACTACCTAAAGTTGAAAGTACATGAGACACATAGGGATAATTTCTAGAGGAACTAAAGAGAGTAACTGCTAAAAAAGTGTTTTGTTTTGTTTTTCTGGGGAAGAGATGGGAGATGAGAAAGGAAGGTAGTGTGTTGAATTGCGTGGCCCTAAAGATATGCTGAAGTTGTAACTCCTGGTATGTGTGTATATAAACTTATTTGGAAAGAAAATCTTTGCAAATGTCATTAACTTACGGTGAAGTCATTAGGATGGGCCCTTATCCAGTATGGTGCCATTCCATGAAGAGAAAGAGAGACAGACAGGGAGTGAAGGACAAGTGACAATGGAGGCAGAGATTAGAATTACACTCTCCAAGCCAAGGGATACCTGAGGCTTCCAAAAGCTGAAAAAGTCAAAGATTCTCCTCTAGAGGATTTGGAAGGAATGCTATACTTCGATTTCAGACTTCTGTGCTCCAGAACTGTAAGAGTGATTTATGTCTAAGGGCACCCCTGCTGTGATACTAGGCAACTAACACAAGAGGACTTGTACTTTTTAAGAAATTCCCCAAAACGTACTCTCTTGAATTAGAAATCTCTTGTGCACTTTTGCCTCTGTAGTAAAAACATTTAAAAATTACATCATAAAACTTTTTTAAATGTACTATTCAGACTCCTAGAAGCATTCATGCAGATATAGGCAATAAAACAATTAAGACAGATGTTTTTAATTTTGAATGCTGTATGCTAATTTAGAGCAATGAAACTGCCTATTCCTAGAAATTCTTCCTTCCAAGCACAAAATTGGGACATTGATGGGGGCCAGGGAGATAGCTCCATGGCACAAGTGCCTGCCTGGCAAGTGCAAGGTCATGAGTTTGAACCCTGGTCCCACCAAAAAAAAAAATTGGGACATTGGTATTCTACATTTAGAAACAAACATTCTTTGTTTCCGAAGAGGTTAAAAACAGGATACTGGTGAACAGAAATCAATGATGTTACTCATGTCTTTCTTTTGTATGTGAGGGCCAGAGACTTAGCTATGTTAAATAAACCTTTATATTATTTCCAATAAGTGCCAACTACTGAAGAAGTCCAATGGTTTCACTGTACTAAAGGAAGACTACAATACACTTCAGGGAATGAAATTTAGGCCTCAGTAGATCTGTGTGAGAACACATGCAAAAGGTTCATCACTATGGAGGTGTAATATGCCGTATCAGTTTACCTTTCTAAGAGATGCTGTCTCATAAAAAACAAGTTCTAAGATATAATAAATACTTTCAAAGACATATTTTCCAGTTGGTGTGGGGAAGATAACAGATTAGGAGCACAACCTCTTTATGACAGAGAAGGCAGCAAAATTAAAGTAGGATCAGAGAATGTAGCAAAGTCAGCATAGTGCTTGCTTAGCATGCATGAGGCCCTGGGTTCAATCTCCAGCACTGCCAGAAAAGAAAACTAGAGCAATCTGATCAAGTTAAAAGGAGCAAGTGTTTTAGGAGCATCCTGGCCTTCTTTTCTTCCCTTCTCAGTGTGAATTCTGTGCTCCAGTCTCCCTAATAAATTATTTTCACCAAGGTCAGGCAGTGACCTTTATATCCTTCATAATCCTTTAAATATCTTCTAAATAATAGGTATTTTATAATTTCCTGATAAATGGTATCATAAACCTTTAAACAATATCTTCTAAATAATAGGTATGTTATAATTTCCTGATAAACAGTATATGTCAGAGTATTCTAGAAGGATATACTGGTGCATCTGGAAACTCCATATATGAAAAATATTTAAATGAGCTATGAATATTTATTTAGGAGAAAAGAAAAATGTCTAAAGTTATAAGACGTTCAAGGATGCATACCATAAAGGAAGAAGCTGGAACTACCCCCAAACTGAGTAGAGTGCTTCCCTTAAAGACAGACATCAGTCTTTTATACTGGCAATATGATATGCAAGTCCAAACTCACTTCTCACTTGAGACACTACCTGAAGGAACTTCTCCATAGGAAGAATAAAGCCTATGCCAATAGGTCCCTGTACTCACTGTGCATTCAATCGCCTGGGCTACTGGTTCCATTCCAAAGTCTATTGAATCAGACTCTCCAGGGGAAAAGGCTCAGAAGTTCAAAACTTTTAAGTATCCTAGGTATTTTTGATGTATCCTATTAGGTTCTCTGAATCACTGACCCAGCTGATACTCTATTCCTTTTAAAGTAGATACGGTTTTAACAGCTTACAAGGACAAAATGTAAATGTCTGGTATTCCAAGGAAGGAGCTGATTCTAACAAGATGATAATGGTGGCTGAGTCAGGCGTGGAGGCCCAGCCTTGCAATCTCAGCAGGTGGGAAGCTCAGGCAGGGGTGCTGCTATTTCCAGCCTAGCCTAGGCACCTTTACTGTGTCTCAAAAGAAAAAACTAAAAGCTCAGTGTCAAGTGCAAATGCCTTGAGTTCAATCCTCAGTACCACAAAATTAACAAAAACAAGAGAGAAGTAGAGTCTCTGTGGCACAACTGGTTAGTGCATTCGGCTGGGATGCTGATGTTTTTGGGGACTGCAGAAATTGCTCCGTGGCACAAGTGCCTGCCTGGCAAGTGCAAGGTTGTGAGTTTGAACCCTGGTCCCACAAAAAAAAAAAAAAAAAGTGAGAGAGAGAGAGAGAGAAAAGAAAACTAAAGGTGAATGCTAAATCCCACCCCTATACATGTAAAATGAGAGTTACAGCTGAGTTTTGACTCAAATACAGGTAAATTTTAAAAAAAGTTTTAGTGGTTTTAGTAAAAAAAAAATACTATAGCAGAGGTGGCCAATTTATGGACATGTGTCACACCCAACTGTTATTGCTGAAAGCTCTAAAAAAAGGCTTACCATCACTGCCCTAGAGTGTGAGGCAGATACAAAATACTTGGTTCTAAAACTAGCTCTGCTACAAGGAACAGAATTTTTGATCAAAGGGCTTGACTCTTGAGTCTTGTCTTTTGTTTTGTCTTTTTGAGACAGGGTTTTACTGTTCAGTTCAGGCTGGCCTTGAACTCATGTTATAGCCCAGGCTGACCTTGAGCCAGAAGTGATCCTCCTGCCTCAGCCTCCTGAGTGTGAGACTGACCTCTGAATTTTAAAATCCTCATCTCTAAAATGAAGACTATCAGAACAGAACAGAAGAGAACAGAACAGAACACTGTCTCCAGCCTCAGAAAGTTGTTAAAGGATAAAAATAAAAGCATACAGGAAGTGAAGAGATGAAAAAACAAATGATTAGAAATGATTCCTGAGCGAGATGAAGCTGCTAGTCCTGGTGGCTGTTTGAAAAACCATAAACACTATTCTTAAAGCTTAAGTATAAAACATTAGCTACTCCTTTTAGACAGCGTATGAACCCAACCTCTTTATCACTAACAATGAAATGACAAATTAAAATTTACTGTACAGCAGTCATCTGATTTCCTTGATGTTTCCAATAAATGTTCCTATTATATCTCTTTTCTTCAATACTTGGAAAGGAGAAAAGGTTTTGAAAGGTACTTCACTTTAAAATGGAAAAACGATAACTCATACCATTAGCTCATATAAAGCATATTCAAATGAACACTAGTTACTCATTATTACATTTTGAAATTAATAACAGTTATGTTTTCTATTTGCAAATATTACTCACAGGTCTTTCATTAGGGTCAATGAAAAATATTTTGATGATTATTTCAAATTCACCCCATCCTGTTTCAGTAATTTCATATGGAGGCTTAGTAACAACTGAAGAGAAAGGGGAAAACATTATAAATTATTGCTTTACTTTCTTTGCCTTTGCATATTATAAATCTAGACTGTACAATACCTCTTAAAGGATTTCCATAACTTTCATGCAATTTAAATTGGATTTTTTTCACATATGCTGACATATCCTAAAATACAAAGAAATTAATTAGATCTTTCATCTACATATAAAAACTAGAATAAAAATATACTTAGCTTACATACCTAATTTTATAAAATATATTTTCCTTCAAATTTTATGGAATTCCATTTTGTAAAAGAATGATTGATACCTGGGAAGTAGTTTTTACCATTTTTTTTTTTAAACAAAGGAAGCCTATATTAAGTTCTTTCATAATGCACAATATATATGTCCACGTTTACTTGTTTTGCAAACTCTATTGTTATATTCCTTAATAAACCATACTCTCAGTTTTTTTTTTTTTTTTTTTGGGACCGGGGTTCGAACTCACGACCTTGCACTTGCCCAGCAGGCACTTGTGCCTCGGAGCTATCTCCCCAGCCCCCATACTCTCAGTTTTGATGTTCCTATAAGGACAATAGATTTCTCATATTCTTATTGAAATTGACATATAAACCAAAGCAAATTAATATCAACTTTAAAGAACACAATTATATGAAGCTAAGAATAGTAAGTTCAAAGTTCAAAGTAAGTTCAAAGCAACCTAGAACTGTTTCACATTAAAACTCCTCTTAATACTTTGAGGCACAAATCATTAATTCTAGCATATAAATGAGCTTTTGTTAGTAAAGTGGTTTTAAAAATATTTATCATTCAATAGAGAAATAGCAAATGCAAAACAGTAAGTCTCACTCAATAGTAACAGCTACATTTATATGTTTTCAGGCTTTTAAGTAATTAAATTAGGATTATACTATAATATCTTGCTTTTGTCATTTGTTATATTGTAAGAATGTTTGTTATGCAGATTTTCATATTTTTAAGACCTGAAAGGATTAATAGGAACAGATTGAGTGTGAAGGAATGAGTGAAGAGGTTTAAAAGGTTCACTGGACAATGGCCAATTTGAGAGCAGTCTAGTATTTGTGGAACACAGGGTCTGAGGAAATGCTGAGGTATAGACAGGTAAGGCTATCGCCTGGCCGGCGTGGATAGGGGAAGATGATGCTAACTTTAAAAAAAGTAAAAGGAGGGACAGCCAAATAGCTCAGTGGGTTAAAGTCCCTGAAAGCAGGCAACAGGGCTGGGGGATCCCTGCAGCCTGCTGTGCTGGCCCTGCCCTAGAGGCGTACTGAGTTGGCAACTGAGACTGGGCATGGTGGCGCGAGTGCCTGTAATCCCAGCTCTTGGGAGGCTGTAAATAGGTGGATCACCATGAGTCCAATCTAGTAGTGAGACCCTGAACACTCTGTAGACCAGTGGTTCTCAACCTGTGGGTCACGACCCCAACTGGGGTTGAACGACCAAAACACAGGGATCGCCTTAAAGCCATTCCGAATCATAACTGTAGCAAAATTAGTTTGAAGTAGCCACCAAAATTATTTTTTGGTTAGGGGTCACTGCAACATGAGGAACTGTATTGCGGGGCCATGGCATTAAAAAGGTTGAGAACCACTGCTGTAGACCCTTCCCTAAAAATACACACAAAAAAGTATTCATGGATTTATGTGTATGGATTTGCCTATTTGGACATTTTATATAAATGATATACAAGTGATACCATTTTATGTTTTTTTTTCCACTAAGCATAATGCTATTTTCATACATGTGCTAGTACATATTAGTACTTCATTTCTTTTTATTGCTTAGTAATATTCCATTGCATGAATATACATTTTATTCAACTATTCATCAGCTGACAGACATTTTGGTTGATTCCTTTCTTTTTTGGGGGGGATGAGTAATGCTCTTATTTTTATATGCAAGTTGAATAATTTATTCATTTAATAAATTACTGCTGGATATGTGTCTACTGGATGTTTTCAAGGCAGCAGAGAATCAACTGCAAAACAAAAACACTAGTAACCAGAGTACACGCCAAAACTGTTTCCATGCTCTCTGGTCTACATTATTCCTTTATTTGTTGCTGTTTTTGAAACACCCCTGGTTACTATGTTAAGACTATGATGTTTGGAAGGTATACTTGTACTGTATTTAGAGAAGTATAATTCTTATTGCTTAATTTTAATTAGGAAACATTTTTGGAAAATCAATTTCTACTAATTACACAAAAATGACAAATCTCACTTTATTCTTCTAATTTTTGGGGGGGGTATATTTCCATATTGAGCTAAGTTTATCAGAAAGTTACTATAAAAGTTTACAACATATCTTTGAGAATTATAGCTTGCAAAAAAACAGGCAGAGAAAACAAGTACCTACCTCATTCCTGTATGGCTTTACATACACAGTCCACTGATGGGTGTGCCCATCTTCTTCTCTCTTCTTCCCAAAATATCGAGCGACGTTACCATAAACTATTGGTTTAACAATAGTAACCCCCTAAAAGAAAAATAGTTTAAAAAACAAAATATATTGTACTATGAAGCTTGTATCAAGAAATGGTAGTCTTTTTTTCTTGGTACCAGGATTCAAACTAAGGACCTCATGCTTACCAGGCAGATGTTATGCCACTGAGCTACCTCCCCAGGCCAGAACAGGAGGCTGAACACAGGCGGATCACTACAAGTCCAATCTTCGTAGTGAGACCCTGTAGACTCTTATTGAAAAAACAAAAATAAAGTGTGCCAATGTAAGCAACACTAAAAAGAAATAAGGAAAAGGAGTGAAAATAACCAAAAAATTTTAAATTGTGGCTAGGCAGTTAAACAAATCCCAAAG
>PVJA010027427.1:17336-28660 GCA_004027025.1 Myocastor coypus
AAAAAAAAAAAAAAAAAAAAAAAAAAAAAAAAAAAAAAAAAAAAAAAAAAAAAATCCCAAAGTTATAAATCTAACATTTCAGAACAAGGCAACCTTAAACAATAGCTTTAAAGGCTACTGACGACCCTTTAGGGACCACAGAGGCCAGAGTACAAGACTGCCTTAAATATAGTATTAACTGACCAGGCAAGGTCTGTAAGTATACAGTAGATTTCAATTCTGCTACAGTATTCATTCTCAAGCACTTGCAGAATTCATCAGTGACGAAAAACAACTCCCCCGAGTTCTGAAGAGTACAAGACAATCAGGAAAGAGAAATACATCCCTAATTTTAAAGTTTATGTGATTATTTGGGTGGAAAATCACTTGAGAATTGCAGGTTTCATTTCCTCAAGGGGACTGGGCTGAAACAAATACTTTTGGAACCTAACACAACACAAGTTAAACTCTGTAACTTCTTTCCCCAAATCTAATGTTTTACTCTTTTCTGCTTTTAGAGATAGGGTCTTACTACGTAGTTTGGACGGGTCTTGAACTCACTAAGTAGCCCAGGCTGGATTTGAACTCTTAGCAATCCTCCTGCCTCAGCCTCCCTAGTACTCAGATTATAGGCATGCACCACCACACAAGGCTATTTCTTTCTTTTTGTGGAACTGGGGATTGAGCTCAGGCCCTTGTGCTTGCCAGGCAAGCACTTATTCTACTGAGTTATCTCCCCAGCCCCAAGGCTATTTATTTCTATACAGTAGTAGTTTCCTATCAGTCCAACATCTTCCTAAAAGCTTCGGCAAACTTTTGCCTGATATAGTTTTCCCACCCTACTAAATTTCAGCAGCTTTTGAAACTTTTGAAAATTTCTCAACAATACACATTGTAATAAAAATGACGTAAAATGATACAAATAAACACTAAAAATCTACAGTTATGTCCTGTTACAAAAAGTGGCTGTTTTGGGAGAAAAATTGCCTTTCAACAATACGTTAAAACATCAGAAGGGGCACACATAGGTGTTGCATCAAAGATTTGTTGGTCCTGACTTAAATACAGTATTAACTGGGGGGGGGGGGCGTGGAAAATTGGGGATACACGTGCCAAAGTCAAATGTGCTAGACTCAATTATCACTTCGATTAAAACAAAACAAACTGCCAAGCACTAAATGTCACCTAGGTGCCACGCACTGCATTATGCTCTGAGTGTCTATTATTATGTCTGCCACAACTCCAGAACTCGGCAATTCTATGCTAGGTACCAGGGACACGAGGACCCTTCCAACCCGGACTTTGCAAGTCCCCCGGCTCAGAGCTCCTGGGCCCTTTGCTGCGACTTTCCCCTCGGCAGGTGGGTCACCAGTTTACGGGTGACCTCGGCGCGAGCCACAGCGCAGCGGGCTGGGGTTTCCCGGCCCGGGGTGCACCATCCCCAGGGCAGCCACAGGGGGCTTCCCCAGGCCGGCGCGGAGGGCGATGACGCGCGAGGGCGGCAACCAATGACCTCCCTGCCTCCGCCCCGCAGCTGCGGCCGGCGCCCCAGCTGACCTCGCGGCTCGAGCCGTGGCTGACAAGGTGCGAAAGGGGAACGCGCGGTCGTGTCGCCTCCGTGGCCGTGGCCGTAGCCGGGCGCCGCAGCGCAGGCCGGAGCCACGGAGGGAGCCCGCAGGGCGGAGGGCGCGGCCGGGCACTGACCTTCACTCTCCCGCCGGAGTCAGGCCCAAATTCGGCCATTCTCTTGAACATATTGTCCCACGGAAGAAGCAGCCGCCGCCAGGGAAAGAGACCGGGGTCGGCGGGGTCGCCGCTCCCCTCACCGGCTCCGCTTCTCCCGCGCGGGCTCGGGCGGTGGGGTTCCGGCTAAAAACGGGCAAGTCAGCGGGGCTCTCGGTGCTGAGTGGCGGCCGAGCCCTGACTGGGGGAGGCAGCGCAGGCCATTCAGCCGCGCGGTGGTGGGGAGCGGAAGGAGGGGCGGGTAGGGGGAGCCGCGCGCAGGCGCAGTGCGCTCCCCCCCCCCCCCCGTGCACTGCGCACGCGCCGGGCCGCTGCTAGGACGGAGGAGCGACGTGGGGCTTCGGGGACAGCTTGGAGAAAGGAGGGAAATACCAGAGGATCGGAGGGTTCTTCACAGCTCGAGGCTGTGTGGCACAGCGAAAGAGTCTGACACGCTGCCCGCCAACGGTGACATCAGACGTGGGAGGTGATCTTTTGTGAATCTGAGGAGGATAAAGACGTTCACGCTGGAGTCCCATTAGGATGGCTCAGTAGCAACATGGGTATTTAGGGAGCAAAGCGCTCAGCGTGCTGAAGGAGAATCACGGTTTAGTCTTTAATACCGAGTCACTGTCAGCCAAATGTGCACCTAGAATTTAAGTTTCAGACGTACTGAATCTGAAAAAAAATCGTGATCCCTTTCTTAAGGAACATTTCGGAGACATTATCCATTAAAATGAGGGAATAGACTAGGAAAAAGGAAATTATAAGGTCCGATACGCAGCAAATATGAAACAAAATAACAAGGAAATTGCCGAAATAAAGAGCCTGGATGACAGGTATGTATAGAAAGCAAGCTGTCCAGGGTAGGTTTGGCTGAAAGTTCTCAGGAGGTACTGCTTCAGAAGGGTAAAACTTTTTTTTTTCTTTATAGGGAAAACAATGTTGGTGTAACCTTTCCCTTAACTACTGCTCCCTTGATGTGAAAAAGAGGAAATGGAGGAAATTTTCCTTTTGCAGAACGGAGGTTTGCAGTTATGCTCCATAGCCATGAGCATACTTGGCGAAACTGTGGTTTTGACAATGATTTTTCCATGCCTTCAATACAGAAAAATAAAGTGCATGGGGAGGCACCGGCAAGATGGCTCAGTGGTCTGAAGCACCTGCTTAGGCAAGCTTAGGCAACCGCAGGGACTGCAGTTCGATCCCTGCCACCACGTGCTGCATCAGTCCCATATAGGCTATAGGTGTTTATTAGATGGTCGCATGTCCCCTCAGTAGAGCACAGAATGTTGGACGCAAATATTTAGTTGTGTGCAGTCAACATTTATTTAATGTACAAGTCATGCTTACTCCACAGCACATATCATCTACAGGTGGCGTCAAAATATGAGAAGGAACTAGTAGGTGTGTACACTCCTATATTCTAGAAATCTTCTAAAATTACATCGAGTAATACAACAGTGATATTCTGAATTAGTTAAAGGATGTTGTTGATGAAGGATAGAGGTAATACCCTGCTTAATATAAGCCCCAAATGATGCAGTTTCTGAGTCTCAGAATGAAACTTCAATCCCTGGGGCATGGAGATACAGACCTATCTATAATCCTAGGCACTTGGCAAACTGAGGCAGGAAGTAGCAAGGCCAGATTGGGAGATGTTATGGTTTGTGTATAGGTGTCCCCCCAAAGCCTCATGCAGTCATGGGGTGGCTTCTGGAATTTGTAATTGATTATTGTGGAAATGGGTGCTGTACCTGCCCTGGGGCACGTGATTTGCATTTCAATGTAAGGAAGAAAGAGAAGTTAGTTGCTTGAGCTGCTAACTCTCCTTGTGCTCTTGCTCTTGCCAGCCACCATGAAATGTTGCCCTCTGCCATGTGCCTCTCTGCCTTGGAGCCAGCTGAATATGGACTGAAACCTCCACTAACTGTGAGCTAAATAAACCTTTCCTTCTCTTATTTTGAGTGCCGGGTATTTGTCCCAGCAATGAGAGCAGAGTAACTAAGACAGGCAATTTAGCAAGATGCCACCTCAAAATAAAAACTAGAAAGGGCTGGAGAATAATTCAGCACTCCCCAGGTTTAATCCCCACTACAAGCAAAAGAATTTTTTGAAAAACTATAGTAACAGAGGGCTAAGGCATTTCTTCCGTCTACTATGTAAATATTGCCACACCTTCATGCCTTCTGGATCACTGACAATCTTTGCAGGAACTATGTTTGCACAAAGCTGAAGGAGATAGTGAAGAATGAAAAGGACTGACAGAAATTTCATTTTAACTGTAGGTTTACCTATCTTTGTTTTGTTAGACTATGGGCAACATGTTAAGAAGTGTCTTCCATATCTATGTGTCTGCGATTATGTGTGTGTATGTGGAGGGAAACTTCCTCTTCATTTTATCCCATTTTATGTGAAGTAACATGTTCTGTTTCTCATTTCCTAGTCATTGACAACAGTGGAATTAATAATATATTAGAAGATTCTCTTTGTACTTAACACTGTCGAAAAGTAACTAGTAATTTCTTCCTCACCATTTTTATCCATTGAAAATATATCCTAAGGAAATAATGAGAAATGTACCCAAACAGTTTGCATGACACTTATAGCAATTTAATTACAGTGGCCCCTCACGTATCGCAGAGGTTACATTCCAGACAACCCTGAGATAAGTGAAAATCAGCAAAGTAGTGACATTGTATTTATCATCATATTTGTATATATTTTAAGACTTTATAGACCCTTCCCATACTTTTGTAAATCTTTCCTGTACTTTTAAAAACACTTCTGATGTTGTTAACCATTTTCTAAGCTTATAAACCTACATAATTTTAATATACCATAAGGGACTGCGAAACCCTGCAACACAGTGAAAATTCTGTGATAAATAATTTAGATTAATATTTTTTGAAAACCTGCAAAATAGTGAGTCCACAAAAGTCAAGCCGTAAAATAGTGGTATTTCCTTTTTTTTTTATTGGTACATTTATAGTACATAGTGATTGTGTTCATTATAGAGAGTTGGTACGTATGCATGACCTATCAATTCTCTTTCATAGCAATTTATGAAAGAGAAAATGGAAACAGTTTATGTTCATAAGAGAAATTAGATCAATAAATTATAGAGCATTTTCAGGAGACAAAGCCAAACACAAGGAGATTAACGGTGAACATTTTGAGCCATACACCAGGTCTCTATCTCTTAACCTCTCCATTCTCAGCTCTTTGATTTCTACTTGCCAAAATTACCTCCCACGTAGGAGCCAGTAGGAGTCCTCTTTGATACAGATGTTTGGACCAGGAGAAGTACCTATATTCTCCAGAGCATAATGCATTCTTTGTTATAAAGGCCAATAAACAAAGGTGTGTCAAACCCACATTTATTCCTCAGGATATTTCTGTTGATGAATTATTTCATTTTATGAATTTTATAAGCAAGAAAATATAACACAAAAATAAAATATTACGTTTTTAGTATTTATTGGGTATTTATGAAAAAGCATCAGCATTTTCAACATTGACTGGTTTTTGGTATACTAAATCTAAAGAACAACAGAAACAGATTTCTAGATGAACTGCAATGAAAATACCAATAGCACTCTACCAAAAAAAATCTTTACTTCAGTTATACTATTGTGGTCATGCTTTACAAGGGAAAAGATTTAATAGAGCACACGTAATTTTTAGAATTATTTTATAATATTCACTCAAAGAATTATAATGCAAGACTGTGAGAGATCTGTCCACACACTAGAGACCATAAAGAAGCCAGCGGAGGGCCTAGATCTCATAGCAATATCCTATACAAGTCCAACTGAAGACGTTAAGCCAATGACAATGTCCTCTGTGAGCCCTACTGGAGGCTGAGAGCCCACAGGAATGTCTTATGCATGTCTGTGTCAATAATCTGCACTGGGAAGGCCCAAAGGCCGGTGGGGGAAGCTAGGAAGTCTGTACCAGTGAGGTGAAGGAGCTGTGCCACCAGGCTGAGGGATCCGCATGGAGCCAGGAAGTGATGCTCAAGGTAAGGACAAGAGCTCCCCTGGAAAGAACTACAACCTTCCTCTGCAGCAGCGAGGACCTGAGCTCCTCTGAGGACAAGAACATCTGAGTTCATACCAGGAAAAAACAGCAGAGACTCAAGGCACCAGCTTCCCCTCCAGTTTTCTTTTTATGTTGTTGGCAACAGCACTCGGGGCCTTCCACACCCAGCACCATAATGACTCGGTTCAGCTGGTGTTGCAAGTCGATCACCCATTAATCCACCGCACACAACTAAGACTGTCTTCACGCATGACAACAGCATGCCCTATACACACCACTTACACTGACAGCACATGTGTCTTGCCTTCCTGGCCTTTTTATAGGATGTGCCTGATACGTGGCTGTTCTTGCTGTTTGGTCAGGAGTTTCTTATTATATTATGCAGTGTGTAGTTAGCAATAAAAAGTATTAAACTCTTAATATGAATTGCAAATTTAGAACAAGCATTAACATTTTTGTATCATCTGCGTACTTGATTACAAAACCTAAGCGGCAATGTCAGAAATAAGAACCTCTGTGAGCTACAATGTAAACATGAACAGAAATCTACCAAAGAGATAACCTTTGCTTCAGTAGTTACACCCAAGGCAGTCTTCACACATGAAGCTGCATGCCTGAGGCGAGCACCTCGCTTTCACTGACAGCACGTGCTTTCGTTTCCTGTGTGGCAGGCCATTCTTGCCGCTTCTCTTCCTCTGTTTTTCCTTGCAGTACCAGGGATTGAACTCAGGACCTCGTGCTTGCCAGGCAGGTGCTGATGTCTTCCCCTTTTGTCAGGAACTTCCTGCTATGTTGTGCAATGGGCATTTACAGGGCAATAAGATAAAATAGGAAATCTGTAATGAGTACTTAGATAGATGTCAACATATCCATATTCACTATGCATTTGCTTATGAAACCTGAGAGATAACATCAGAAATAAAAATCTATGTGAGCTACAACAAAAATAAAAACAGACCTCTACAATTTATAATACCCTGTGCAGTGCGGCCAGATGGCTCAGCAGACTAAAGCACCTGCTTAGGCAGGGACTGTGAAGGCAGCCTAGGAAGCCACGGTAGTTGGAGGGCATCCTGGGGTGAGTGCGGTGTTCTCTGGGAGATGAGAAGTCACGGTGGATTATCCAGGGGGAGGGAGAGGATGAAACACAGGGAGAAAGCAGGAGAGCTTGGAGCAGTGAGGGGAGGGGACAGGGACGGCACGGGAGATGTAGATGGCACCATGGGCAGGAGCAGAGGCCCTGTGCCCCAGTAATGAGGGGGACAGAAAGGAGGAGGAAGAGTCCCTGCCACGTTGGTGACATGGAGAGGAGAGTTTACATGGAGTGACCACCTTTCAGTGTAATGTGAGACCATAGGATGTGCTAAGTTAGGTAGGAATATTGTGGGCAGTTAGACAGGGCTGGGCCCTGGACAGGTCAATGTGGAAGACCACTGAGGCTGGAGGCACATTCACTGCAGGCTTGGGTTCAAGAAAAAGAACTGTTCACCCACATCCTTCCCCTAGGGATGAATAACAATGATCAATATTCTAAGAAGGCGTCAGTCTCCTTGGGGTGCTGGACCAAACCTCCTTAAACCACCTCTTTCAGGAAAATCCTTTCTGTCCATGGGAGCTTCCTGTGATGTGTTTTTCCATTAGATCCCCATTTAACCAACATTACACAAGCAAGTACATCTATTATATACTCATTGGTTGACCATAGCTTTGCTCCCTCCGTATACACACCCTATGATTTGCCATTGGATTCATATTACCTAAGTGACTATACTTGTCATCTAATTGATTGGTTATAGCTCTGTCCAACCTTGAGCCTGCCTCATCTGGTGACTTTGCTCAATAAATACCCTTGAGAAGTGAAAGTGCCCAACAAGCAACATTCTGGCCTTCTGTCCCTCTCAGAAGCTTGCTTCCAGTAAATTCTTTCTATTCTCTTAACCTCTGTTGTTCCTGGAATTCATTCACCTCATGGTTCTGCTCTATCAGAATTCCTAGAAGAGGCAGGGTTTTGGTGACCCCTTGGGACTCCTGTCTCTCTCAAACAGAAGCTTTCTTTCCCCATAAATGTTTTCTGTTTGTAACATCTATTGTTTCTGGAATTCATTCTCTAATTTAGAGAATATCAACTCCTAGCAAACATGTAACAGGTTGGGAGTTTCTTTCACCTATATCAATTCTAGCAAGTGGGGACTCCCCAAAACATTGAAGGGGGTGGCAGATGGCCAGGCCTCCTGGGGTCTCAGGTGAGATGAGTGGGTATGTATTTTTTTTAATATCTAAAATTTTATTTTAAAGAGTAAAAAAGCAGACAAAAAGATAGAAAAAGAGTAACAAGCAATAGTACATAGAGTACAGAATTTCAAAACAAGAATAAAAATTTAATAATGGTTGTATTACATATTTTCATTATCAAATCTGTTTAGGTTAATAGATGTAGGTATGTAAGAGTGGTCAAATGATTAAACATTAACACTTCAATAACTCTTAATTTTTTTTTAACTCTTCCAAATGCATTTTGTATTCAAGTCACTCGAGTGGGTATGGATTTAAAGTGAGATTTCTCAGCATGCTTGTGGGCTTTTCTCTAACAATATGCTGTTGTTTGGGTGCAAATCAATGTGTACAAGAGTGCCCGGTCTCATTTAAATACTCTCTTTATGTATTTGTTCTCTCGAGATATTCTATGATTCTAAACATAGACAAGACTTGTATTGCATATCCTTTAGTGATAATTTTTTTTATAATATGCATAGTTTCACTTCTGCAGCTAATTGGTATTGCAAGCTCATCTGTTTTAAATTTTTTTCAATGCCTGCTTCCTAGTTGGGGAAGAGTAATAGCTCATGTCATCTGTCTTTAATGCTTTTACTATGCAGTATCCATTGAAATGTTCTTTCAAGGTAAAGCAAGTTGCTGCATAAATTGTGAGTATTTTTAAAGCTAACACAGAAAATTCTTGAACCACAGTCACATCCACTATGAAATCCAAATTATTTAGTCTGTTTTTAGCAGTTTGGCATTTTGCACCTTAAAAAAATTTATGTTGATGACCGAAGTGTTGTTAAACCATTTTAAGGAATGGACAAACAAATAAACGCATCAGACACCCGCAGTGCTGAGGTTTTCACCAAGAGTAGTTCGTTTTAAACTGGATTATGTTATTTTAAAGAACTGAATGTGCTGGAGACATTTTTTTTTTTTTTTTTTTTTTGAGACAGGGTCTCGGTATGCAGTTGAGGCTGGCCTTGAGCTCACTTTTGTAGCTCAGGCTGGTCTCGAACTTGCACCAATCCTCCTGCCTCAGCCTCCCGGGTGCTGGGATTACAGGCATGAGCCACCACGCCCGGCCTGGAGACATTTTTAAGAATCAAGGTGCTTGGTAAATTTCACCAGCAATAGTTCTATCAGCTGCTGAAAAATGTAGGATTAATAGCAGGCAATGAACACATCAGTGAAGCTAAGGCTTTCAAAAAAATGTAATTTTCTCTGCTTCTGGGATTTTTATTTGTTTGTTTGTTTATTTGTTTATTAATGAGTAGAACATGTTTATTGAGGGAAATAAAGCTCCTGTCCAAGAGAGGGACAGGAGGAAGGTCCCGAGTGGGTGGTCCCCTGGAAGCTATCTCTTCCAGGGACTTTTATAGAGGAAAACTATGTGCTGAGGCAGGTCTAAGGTCGTGGAAAAGACATGGGAACTGCCTTAGGTGGGCATGAGGTAGGACAAAACTGTGGGCACACAATGAGATTACAAGCACCATTGCTCAGGTTAAAGAGATTAAACCCAGTCTCTTCCTGTTGGGGGCTGGGTTAGTGGCTCAATTGGGCTCTTTCAAGGTGATTGATACCTACTTAGAATATCAATCCCTGATTCCCATCCCTAGGAAGCCAACAAAATATGAGCCATTATGAGCAATGGGCCAAGACATCAACATGTGAAGCATAAAATTTGTTACCTATGCAAGTCCCAATTCAGAATTTATGAAAGAAAAGCAAACTTGGAGGCCAGAGAGATAGCTCAGGGGCACAAATGCCTGCCTGGCAAGTGCAAGGTCCTGAGTTTGATCCCTGGTTCTGCAAAAAAAAAAAAAGAAAGAAAGAAAGAAAAAAGAAAAGCAAACTCATACCTCTGTCTAGTGATCTTGGTGGGAAACTCCAAATAATATAGGGAGAAAAAACTGATCTTGATCTTGGGTGAATGACCTCCAATAGGGAACCTCCAAATGATACAGGAAAAACCAATCCCCAACCTGAAAAGTACCTGGGATGAGTTCGTGTTCTGTAATTCTGAAGAAAATTTTAGGAACACATGGAGTTAATGAGCAGAACATATTTATTGTGGGAAAGAAAGCTCCTGTCTGAGAGAGAGACAGGAGAGGGGTACCGAGTGGGTGTCACCCTGGGATTCTTATTTATAGGGAAACAAAGTTACTGTGATCTTTAGCCAAGCTTCTTCTCCCTTCATTTGTAAGAGAAGCAAAATGAGCTGCAGAAGGAAAATCCCGTTACACTCCACAGCCTCGAACATACTGAGAAAGATCTCGATTTTGACAACGTTTTCTCCATGCCACCCTGTAGAGAAAAGTGAGACACATAGACAAAGGGTCAGAAGGGTTGAAAGTCCTGTCTCATTGCTTATATCATCAGGGGGCCAAATGTTTTCCCAGTTAATTCTTAACACGTACCATGCTCTGATGCCTTGTGGGTCCCTGACAACTCTCTTGGCACAAGTCACCGCCTGAGCAATGTCGTCTTGCAGCAAAGCTGAAAGAGAGATGGTGTGGAGTGACAGTGATACTCATTGGAGGGCTGGGGAGATAGCTCTGTGGCACAAGTGCCTGACTGGCAAGTGCAAGGTCGTGAGTTTGAACCCCAGTCCCGAAAAAAAAAAAAAAAAAGATACTCATTGGAACTTCACTGTAAACCAGCTGAGTTAAAAAGATCATCTATCATATTTGACATGAAATAAAGCATTCTGTTTGTATGCACTAATCTCCTCCACAGCCCTGGAATTACTAGCTAATATAACCAGATGTCCTTATTGTTCTCCAAGCTAAAAAAACCACATCCTTACTTAGATTTTATCCAGTTATACTAATAATTTATGCTAATGAAACAATAAGAAATGCATATATGTGTGTATGCACAAAGGTGCCCATAGCAACTTATAAAAGGTAAAATGGAAACAAATGAAGTGCTTAATAGTAAGAGTTGGATGAAGAAATGATAGTACTCACATAGTAAACCTATTCACCCTCTTTAAGAGCTATTGCAGATTTGTATTTGTTGATATAAAATAACTGTGTGGTAAGTGAGCAGTAAGGTAGCATATGCAATAAAACTTAACTTTTGGCTTTTTACCAAGATGGCGCCGAAGGCGAAGAAGGAAGCTCCTGCCCCTCCCAAAGCTGAAGCCAAAGCAAAAGCTTTGAAGGCCAAAAAGGCCGTGCTGACAGGCATCCTTAGCCACAGAAAGAAGAAGGTAAGAACATCACCCACCTTCCGCCGTCCCAAGACCCTGCGGCTCCGGAGGCAGCCCAAATACCCTCGGAAGAGTGCCCCCAGGAGAAACAAGCTTGATC